>JANZLX010000211.1:2681057-2693397 GCA_025531955.1 Erythroxylum orinocense
TAGCTCAGTGGTATGAGGCGTGCGTCTCAACGCAACAAAACCCTTTGGTCAGGGGTTCGAGTCGCAACTCCACCCTGACAGACCAAAGCGGACAATACCTATTTGGACAGATCCATATGCGAGGGCCACTTCCCTGTAGGCTTCGGAACCCACCCAAACCAGAAATCTTCACATAAGATAAAGAGTGAAAACACAATATTCTTTCACATCGTAGAATCTGCTAATAATTGTCAAACTTAGTAAAGGAAAGAGTATCAATTAAGTTCCTTAAGTTTCAATTTAACTTGTATCTTATTTTCATTAATAATTGTTTATCCAACCTAAAAATTGAAAATGTGTAATTAATGGTTAAATTCATAATTAACATTTTTTAAAATGACAAAAAATGTAAATATTATCCTAGAATCAGACATAAAATTTAATTAAATTCGAGCTATCGAACTAAAACAAGTTTCGAATTTTTGGGGGTTTTTTTTAATTTTTAATTTTTTTAAATTACCATATTTAGATAAAATGCCAACTCTATTACCCGTAGAGTCTAGGTTAGCAAAGTCATGGTCAGTGGAAACTTCAGTGTAGTCTTGTGGGGAAGGAGATGAAGTATTGACTTTCTTTGTGTTCACTCCTTTTCCTTTAGCTTTATTGTCTATTCCATGATGGGATATGCTTTGAACTGTGTTGCTATTAAACAAACACCATAGATTGATGTGTTGAAGAGCAAACACCATAGATTTTAGATTGGTTTGTATATGTTACTTCTCTTAAATACCCTTCCCTAGATTTTAGATTTTAAATTCCTATCTCATCAAATAATTGATGATTTTCATAAAATTTTTATGTTTGATGCTTATCCCTTAATCATCACATGTTTGATACTTAATCATCAACCATAATCATGTTGTCAGCCATAACCATTTTGCTTGCAACCAAAACAGTTTTTTTTGTTTTTTTGTGAGATGCCTTTCTTATCGAATTATTCAGGATATGTTTGCAAAATCTGATAAGATTCATGAACTGGAAAGACTCAGTATTGAAGATGATACTTGGATGTGTGTAAGAACTTTGATAGAATCCTGAAATCAGAAACAGAGACTTTGGATCTGTGTAGGAAAGGAATTGGCTTCCAAGCACAGAAGCACTACCAGAATGGGTAAAATTAACCATTAACAACTCTAAATTATAAAGCAAGGAGAATTCAGAGCTGCTATCCTCTTGCACAATCAAAAACAGGGATTAAGTAATGAAGATTGGCAACAAGTGTTATGCTTTATCATATTTTTTTCAAGTATGTGCAAGGTTAGTACACAAAAGGCAACAACTTCACTTGTTGCGGAAGAATTGGACAGTAACTTACCGGTCGAAGTTCTAGCTGTACGGAACCAACTCCACATAAACTTTTAAGGGCAAGAATTTCTCAGAATTAATTATCCATGACACTTTGACCATGCTCATCATTTACACCAGGATCAAGCATGTAACTAGGACTGGAAGATGTTTCAAGGAAGTTTCCTGGAGATGCATCATTGCAGTCATCGTCACCAGAGTATTCAGACGCTGAGCTAGCATCCATATCCTTTTCCGGGCACTCAAGTTGAACACATTCAGGAACTTCAATGCTGTAATTATCTACTTCACGAATCCTATTGGAGAATGGCAAATCTTCCCTTTTTACAACATTCAAAACAAACCCATTGTCAATCCTCTCAGGCTGCAAAAGATCGCCTTCGGTAACTGTTATGCTGGAACCGCTACTGGTTGTCCTACTGTTAAAATCCCTCTGTTCACATTCACTTTCTGAATTTCTATCTGGAGTTGTCACCCTAGAGCTTTGGTTATTTTGATCCTTTCCCCCTGGAGAGTCAGGATGGGCCACACGACCTTTGTTGAGTTCATCAGCATCAAGATTCTGGACAAAGTCAATAAACATATTTGCAGAAGTAGTCCTCATCAAAGGCCCACCAGATCTCGTCCAAGAATTTACATCTATGCTTTCAGATTCGCTTTCACTTCCATCATACACGCTGCGGTTGGTCCTCAAATTTCTAGTAGCAAGTGTCCCTCCAGCAGATCCACCAAATCCCTGATGGGATATGCAAGCGGCATCATTAAGGAGATCATCCTCGAGTGAGCCAGTAGAGTTCTCTCGAGCAATACAGTTCCAAGAAGGAATCCTTTTTGAAGCACTGAATTTGACAGTGTTGGGGGCTGCACTAGCTAGGCCATGAGAAATAGCAGCAGCAGCAGCAGCTCTCTCAGCACTCCTCTTGAGTCTGCGCTTGTGGTTGAGAATCACAACACATTCATCAAGAGCAAGCTCAATGCCAGAGTTAGCTTTAATGGCTGAAAGCTTCTCCCATGTGCCCCTCCTCCCTTGGTTGACTGCCTTTTGCAACTCCACATTATTTGGGTTCTGTATGATTTTTGAGTACTGCATAGGAAACAAAGATCCAACAATGATTGATCTCTTTGCTTAACTATAGATAGATTTCTTCAGATGATCAAAATTCATTTTCTTCAAACTTTCAGAAATCCAAGTCAGATAAACCATGATTAAGTTGTTGCCTTTAACCAAGCAATCAATCTAATTTTGCGTGTACCTGGGCAAGCGTGGCAGGCATGACAACAGTAACATCACCCTCCCAATCTTGAGCAAAAAGATTAGCAAGTCCCCCTAGAGGAAAGCCAAGTTCCATCACTTGGTTGCATCTATGTTTTACTTCCATCTCGGTGAGGTGAGCAAGCTACGAGTAAACAAGGGCTGATTAAAGCGGCAGACGAACAAGTGATGCAAGAAGTACAGTTTATCTTAAGATATGAATAAGCAACAAATATATTTGGAAAAAGATAAATATGCCCATTACAACTCAACAATTCCTAAAATCCTTGACAACTCCCTCTTAATTCAACTCTTCTGTAATGAAGAAAGTTTAATCAAACATGTCCAACTCAAATCTATGTTCTAGTTTATACAGAAGAAGCTTATTCCAAGAATTGTTGCACCTTTGGCCAAACAGTTAGATGAGGAAGTTATACAGGTTCTCCACATGCCAACATATTAAGTGTCTGAAACATGACAGTCATATATTGACTATATCGGCATAAAATCGATAGCTAACCAAATGACAAACTAGTAAACAGGAATACAAACTGAGGCCAAAACATTGTGGACAACAATATAATAATGCAAGCGATGGCACAAACATCAGAAGTGTTCAATAAGGATATGATAATCAGTGAAACCACAAGCCTCACAACCCCTGCCAAAGTTGGAAAAAGAAAGAAGTAACCATTTACATATACAAACTGAACCATACAGCGTGATAAGCCTTAAACCTAGAACAAGAACAATACAGATAGGAAGAATATAAATTTGAAGCAAAACATTCATACCTTAGCAGCAAAGTTTCCCCCATAAGCTCTTACAAAATCCTTCAGCCTCAATAATGGAGCAATGTGGGGATTTGCCTGACTCACAATAAAATGATTGACATTGAACAATTCCTTCAATTGCATCATTGGTAAATCAATCTCCAAGCTGCCATCCCTCCAACGACGAGCAGATGTATTTGATCCCTCCTCAGGGTCAAGGTTAAATGGGGGATGATAAGGAACAATTTCCCCACTTCTGTCTTTTGCCATCAACTCTTGTGCTTCAAAAAGGCCAGGAAAGGCACAAGAAGCAGTTACAGCACTCCATATAAGAACATGAGGTGAAGTTAGGTAATTAAGGCATCTAGGGGGCTCATGCTTCCTAGGGGAGCAAACTGTAATCCCTAGAATTCGACCTGTCATGTCGTAAGCTTCTTGAAATGTAAGATTACTTGTAAGATGCCTTAACATCCACTGCAATTGTCGGATCTCATGAACTGCTCCTTGTGTCATGACTCTCTTCACAACTGTAAAGATCCCACCCATCCGATCAAAAAACTGCAATGAGAGCAGAGAATCCTCAAAAAAACTTTGGAGCTCTGGCCATGACCTAGTAGCAACAATAGAGCACATAATGGATCCTACACTAGTGCCAGCTATTATTCTGGGAAGAAGCTTATGCTTCACAAGTGTTTTAACAACTCCCACATGGAAAGCTCCAAGAGAAGCACCTCCACTCAACAGCAAAGCTGTTCTCCCAAATGCATGCCTTGTTTCATGCATGAAAGAAAGCTTCTCTTCAAGAGAAAGCTCCTCAGAGTCTGAGTCGCAAACCATTCTCAGTTGAGTTGAGACTTCATCAATATATTCCTTAATGAGCCTAGGCACATGAAGCCTGCCCTTGTGAAGCTCTGGGTTACACATGTTACCCATATTTCTTCCTAGATCAGCTCTCATACAAAACATTATATCCCTCAAAGATCCCTCTTCGCGTCGGTGGCGGAGCTCTTGAAGCTTATTTCTTACCAATTCTACATCGTACAGGTCCGATTCATTCATCTTCGGGGTCTCTCTGTCAAGCATCTTAGAAGCATGAGCCCATTCCTCATATGTCAAAGCACTTCTCATCATGTTCCTCCAAAATTTCCTCCGATATGCCATTTCAGCCCTCGTTTTCACATTGGTGTATCGTTTCAATAAAACTGCAATTATTGTTACCATTGCTAATATTCCTTGTGGGTTCCTTGGATGCAACCATGATAAGATGGATCCCATAAACTCCCAAAATCTTGTAGAGTAATTCAACAACAGATGATAGATTTGATGCCTCAAATGTGACATTGACTTGCAGAATAAGACTCTGTAAGCTATTGCCCTCCCAATGATTGTTGAAGGTCCAATCGAAAAAGGGTCAACATTTGCCTCATTGCTAATATCCATATTCTGGCTTACAGAAGATAAGTCTACTTGAAATTAGCTCTAATAGCAGGATTTTCCAGGAAGAAGAACAAGTTCAAAAATCCACTTTCTATCAAATACCTCTCAATCAATAAGAAAGTAGAAAAACAACAAATACCATTTCGATTCGCTTCAGTTCATCGCAAAATATATAATCTTCAGCATCTTCAATTGGGCGAAAAATTAGGAACTAGTGTTTTTGCAGAAGACTTTCTCTGAATTTAATCAATACAAATGCGATCTCATAAAAGAAGAACATGCCACAAGAAATGTACATAAAAACAACAAAGTCCAACCTTTTTTATCAGTCAATTGCTTCAACAACCCCAAGGCTTCCCCAGAACCCTAAACCTCCAAACAACGAGGAAAGACCGTTCATTCGAGAATCAAATGAACTTCGAATCACCTTAAAGAAAAACCCAAAAAAAAAAAAACACGAGGGCCCAGATGCAGAAACCTATCAAAGAACTCAAAGAACCAATCTTTAAGGAAGAAAACCAACAGAATCGAGAAGCTATAAGAAACCCATAAAAGAGCCCATGTACATATACACGAGGATGACGATCTAGTCAAATCAAGAAATGTGAGTAAAGAAATATGTTGGGATCAGTGAAGAGATAAAGATAGCGATGGGCTGACGTAAGTTTGTATCATCAGATAGATTGTTGACACATGTGGCTTGACTCATTTTGGATTGGATCTGCCACGTTCAGTTAATGAAAAGACACAACACAGCAAGCTTTTGTTGGGTTCTGTGTTTTCCTATATTGTTGGGGAATTCACAATTTAAACGTGTTTACAATGGATAGGATAAAGATACGAACTCGCATCCGTCACTTTTGACTGTTTCCGTTGGAAAGCACAGACGTTTTGATAAGTAAAAGCACACGAAGTATGTATGTTTCATACGATGTTTGCTATTTCTTGCACGCTAAAGGGGAATGGAATTGGCGTTATCTTTTCAACACACGAAGTATGTATGATTCATACGATGTTTGCTATTTCTTGCACGCTAAAGGGAAATGGAGTTGGCGTTATCTTTTCAGCAATCTTTTGCTTCTATGCTAAAGATAAGGGCCAAAGAAAATGATGGAGTTGTACAGTCATAGCTTGCCACAAATAGACAAAAGTTGTGGAATTAGTAGGAAAATTGGTAGGTATCACAATGAACTAGGCTTTAGATAAGATAAGATTGATTTGAATAAGAATGACGATAAGTCGTGTAAGGCAATCGGGCTTGATCCCGAGCCTAAGATACAGTTTTCGAGCCTTATTTGACTTGATCTGATTTAACCCATATGTTTATATTTTTTAATTAAAAATAATATTATTTTTTATAAAATTATATTTCTTATTAAAATTATTCGAGTAGAGAGGGCTTGGACAACTTGAGCCTGAGTTTGACTCGAAACTTAATTCTTTAAAAAAAGTCAGGTCTAAGATTCGGTCAACTTAGGTCTGACTCGTTGACTTTAGATTGATCCAAATCGTAAAGGTCATCTGAGTTTGTGTAAGTTATTTAAAATAATCTTATTATATATAATTTCTTAAATAACATTATTTTAAAGTTAAGTTTCTTTAAGCTAAATTTTGAATTCTTGTCGTTTTGGGAATTTTACCTAAAGCTAAAGTCCAAACGATGTTGCTTTGGGAAGTTTATCCAAAATGATTGCGTTTTAGTAAAGATGATTAGGTCATTCTGATCTATTGTGTTAGGCTTCGGACTGATTCTCAAGTTTGAGCTAAGCTTGAAGTTTGGTTACATTAGACCTAATTTATTGACTTTAAACTTAAACAAATTAGGATCAAACTGTTATTTTTATAACAATTAAAGTTGATAAATTAAGTCTAATTCAGTTTAAAATTAATAAAATTTAAATTTAAATTGGAGTCAAATTAAAAAAAAGATATTATTTTAATTTATTTATATCAAGCTCCAGCCAATTGAGTGAAGATTATCATCCCAATCTCTGAAGCTGCTTTTCTTGATCGGTTCAGGCTTGGTATAGAGAATAAGGATGACGAAGATTCTGAATCTGAGCAATTTACTAACGCTACTGCTGTGACTAGTTTTACTGCTGCAAAAGAAGAAAAGTTTACTTCTAACTCTGATCCGACACCACCCCTCAAGATGCCCAGGAAATCTTCAAGGAGATGAATAAAACTGGGCTTATACCCAACGCAGTTGTCATGCTTGATTGACTCTACAAAAACAGGCTAATGCAGGAAGCAATGAAACTCTTTGGTTTGATTCCTGATAAAGGTACTATCCCTGATGTTGTTTGCACGGCTGTTGCAGATGGCTTCTGCAAAGCTCAAAGTTTGACAATGAGAGGAGAATTTTTAGAAAGATGCAGGATAATGGCATCACTCCTAATGCTTTGAGTTACAGAGTCTTGATTCAGAGATTGTATACATGCAACCATTTAAGTGATGCTGTGGAATTTTGTATCGAAATGTTGGAAGCTGGTCATTCTCTCAATGTTGCTACTTTTCTTGGATTGGTCTTGGGGCTTTGTAAAGAGAAAGGTCTTGAAGAGGCCAAGAACTTTATTCAGAACTGCACAGAAAGGGACTCTGTATTGAGAACAAAGCTATTAGAGACTTCTTGAATATAAATGCCCAAGGCATGCCCTTCAAAAGTACGAGAAGCCATCTTTGGCCACCTCTCGCAGAAACCTTTTTGACCCATCTAGTGAGGTAGTGCTGCTTTGCATCTCCTGTACTCTGCTTGTGTTTTAAGTTATTTGCTTAGATCTTATAGCAAACCTATATGGTAAAGCAATGGAAACCTTGAAGAATGAAAAGCTTAGTTTCTTGTCCTATAAATTTAGATAAAATTCTGTTATGGTGAGTGCTGCTATGCCTTTAATTTTGAGAAAGAACTTCGTTTAATGGAATGAGGTTTCTCTAAAGTTGATGCATTTCAACTTTTCAATGTGCATAGACTACGATTAACCTGAATATCGTTCTTTTGTCAATCTTGAGCAGCTTCCAAATTGTACAGTCTGAGCATTGTATTTGCAAAATTATGAACTGGCCTCCCTCATCATCTTGCCAAAGAATGAATCAAACTCTATGAACACGACATTAGCAATAGCCAAGTTTCTGAGGATTAAAAGATACACAAGATTAGTGGTTCAACAAGACAAAATTGATTTAACAATCATATTTCAAGGAAAAAAGCCAACAAAAGTTAAATTAACATTATGGTGGTACATAAGAGGATCTGCAAAAAGAACTATTCTATGAGGACTAAATTTTGCAGCATGGGAAGGTACTCAAAACAGCCAAAGAGGGATGGCAGATAAACACATGCAGGTAATGGAAGTTACTTCATCCCAAGAAGTATATCCTGAACTTCATGATTATTCTGCTGCATCTTTGTCTTTCTTTTTCTTCTTCTTCTTCTTTTCACTTTTGTCCGCCTCAACATTATTTTTTTCATCAACATCAGCTGCAGCCTCTACATTCTCCTTCACTTTTTTCTTATGCTTCTTCTCGGACTTCTCTTTTTCCTCTACTGTTTCTGCTTCACTATCATCTTTGTTCTTTTTTTTCTTCTTCTTTTTCTCGCTTCCATCAATATCATCCTTATGGTTCTTCACCGTACCTTCTAAATTATCTTCACCACTCTCTTTACTTTTCTTTTTCTTCTTCTTGCTTTCCTCCACACCATCTGACTTATCCTTCTTCAGATTAAAAGCCTCATCTTCTTTACCATCATCAACTTTTGATTTTTTGGCAGGAACCTGAGAAGCCGGGCTGTCGGCAATCTCATCAGCTTTGCGCTTGCGTCCATCCCCATCTTCAACGTCCCCACTTTTCTTCTTCTTCTCCTTCTCCACCTCTTCGGTCTTCTTTGTTTCTACAGCTGGTGTAGCTCCAGCTGCCAGGCTAGCAATTACTGAATCTTGCCCCGGAGCCAAGATCACATTCCTCATCCATTCTTTTGGAGTATTCTCATTAGGCTTTCCATGCTTATCCAATTTTCCCTCTGCAATCAACTTCTTCTTCATGGAAGCCTTTGGCCCCAATCCCCATTTTCTCGGATAAGTATCCCTATCCATCACAACCCTCTTAATCTTTGCCACAATACCATGATCACAAGTAGCCATCACAGCAGTAGTCATCTCTGCAATGCCCAGAGCAATCGCCTCACCTTTTGTAGTCATTAGCACAACTTCCTCACCAACCTCAATATCATTCTCAAACCTCAACAACCCTGGAATCATCAACTTTGCCCCATAACAAATAGCATTGACGGCAGAATCCTTCACAACCAATCTCTTATAACTAGTCAGAAGCACCTCGAGGGGCATGATCACCCTCCTCAAATAAGTCTCATCTCTATAATTGTCATACACCCATTGAGCATCTAGCACATCATGCATAGTCACCATATTATCTTTCTCGCCCACAATCCCAGACCTCACTCTCCTCAACTCCTGCATATGCCCACCAACCCCAAGAATCAATCCCAAATGCACACACATAGTCCTCACATATGTTCCCGCCTCGCACGAAATCCAAAACACAACCAAATGCCTATCAACATCATACTCCAACAACTTACTCTCATAGATAGTCCTAATCCTAAGCTGTCTTTTGACTGCAGATATTAATGGAGGCCTTTGAAACACCGCCCCAGTAAGAGTCTCAAGTGCCCTAGCCACTTTCGCAACATCAGGCACTTTACTATGCAATCTAGCTACACAAACATACTCTTTACCAGCACCCTGTTGAGATTTAACAAGACGGGTCGCTCTATCAATGCACACAATCAAATTCCCAGTAACTTTCGGGTCCAACGTCCCACTATGACCCGTTTTCTCGACCCGAAGGATCCGTTTAATCCACGCAACAACCTCATGCGAAGATGGGTTAGCGGGTTTATCAAGATTCATCACACCGTACCTTATGTACTCGGCGAGAGGCCGTTTGAGAGGAGAGTGACCGGAGGGCAACGGAGTGTAGTGGCCTGTACGGACATTGAGACGGTCATAGTTCTTCAAGAGTATTGGCCACTGGGAAGTGTCCATCGCCGGAGTGACGCTCTGGGGTTTGATCATGAAGTCGCCGGAGTCGTCGGCCGCGGTGGTTTTGGTGTCGGAGTCATTTTGG
Organism: Erythroxylum orinocense; assembly: GCA_025531955.1. Lineage (NCBI taxonomy): Eukaryota > Viridiplantae > Streptophyta > Magnoliopsida > Malpighiales > Erythroxylaceae > Erythroxylum > Erythroxylum orinocense. The sequence goes on from JANZLX010000211.1 coordinate 2,691,009, forward strand.
TGGGTTTTCTTCTTGTGCTTTTTCTTCTCTGAGCGCGAAACCTCGACTTCGGACATGGCGGTAGTGTAAAGCTAGCGCCTTTGAGTGTCTGTGTTTAGCGTTTTAGATTTCGGAGGCGACTTGAAGAAGAAAGGGTTTTATGGGAAATGGGAATTGTATTTATTTATAGGGTTAGGGTTTTGTTGGGGGTTTTGGGTGAGAGACTGGAGAAGGAAGAGTGTAACCATAATGGGTTGGGCTTTGAGAAACAATTTGTTTCTACAGTAATAGCAATGGACCGATCGAACTTGAACGACCATTAGTGCTGGAGCCAAGGCTGGGTGATCACTGGCACTGAGACTGGGCCTGACCCTGAGCAACTCAGCCCTAATTTAAATTTAACTCGACTTAATTTAATTTTTTTATTATTAAAATTATAAAATGACTTCTTCTCTTTTTATAAAATAGCATCATTATACTCATTAGGTGTTGAGTTTCCGGTAAGGCTTGGGCTGACCTAAACCTAAGCTCGATCAACCCAATCCTGCCTCGTTGACCTTGGGCAAAGTCTCGGGCACGATCTGAAACTAGTTGTCATCTCTATAAAAAAAAAGCTCTTATTTTTTATTTGATAAAAAGTTATATTTGATATTTTTTGAATATCTATATATAAATTGTCAAGTGTATATAATAATTTAAAAAGTATATAATTTAAATAAATTAGTCAAAACATTCTATGTAACTAATATTTTATGAGATCAACACGTCTTCATCCTAATTTATCATTTTTTTAATTATTAAAAAGAGAAATAACTTCTACCAAATCTGAATTCAATATAGATCTTTTTGTCTGTATACAAATTGATAAGTGGTAACAAATCAAGCTTAAACGTCTTCGACTCATTCATTTTGATTTGGATTAATTGAATAATAGCCTGAAGTTTGATATGTTTGAACTTCCGGTGGTTATCGTCCTCATATAAAAGGATGAAACAAAGATTACATTTAAGGATCTGGAAGAAACTTTCTCTATATCTTCTTCGCGTGAAACACATCATCAAGGGTTTGAGTTTGTGGCGTGGGTTAATCGGTGATTCTAGTAGCCTACCGAAATTCGAAGACTAGCATACAGCAAATCGATCCGATAATTCCGCGTTAAGGTCAGTCCTTATAAATCTACATTGGTATCAGAGCCAAGTTTTATGTTTACCATTGATTTGCGACATTTGTTGTGTTCATGCGTTATCTTGAGTTTCTGTTGATGAAATTGTTTTTACGGAACTGCAAATTTCATATCATGTTGTTTGCGCGTATAAACATTATTTAAGAGAAGATGTTTTCACAGAAACCGAAACATAGAAAGGAACGTTTGTTTATAAGAAGCAACAGTCTTCTGTGATTTCTGTGTTTGTACGGTGATACAAATAAGAGAGTTTACATTAAAAACATGAATAACAATTGTTTTTGCATATCGGTTTCTGTACATGATGATACAAGTCTCTTTAATATGTGAAAGGAAAGACCATGTGCTTGGAAAATATAGATGAGAACATGAATAACCAGAGAACACGACAAGTTGTTCATTAAAGCATTCTCTCACTTTGGCCATGCTTGTTTGCATTAAGGAAGAGACCAATGGTTAATAGCATTTCTTGTTTTCGTGTTTGTATGGTGATGAAGGTGCATTAAATGCTTGAATAACAATGGTTTGAGCATTTCGGTTTTTGTGCATAAATACTTTGAATGTCTTTTATGTATTTATTAGATTAAGAAGAGCATCGGCTTTTCAGTGCACAGTGAAGGATCCTTAAATACATGTGTAGGATCTGTACAAACGCATGGAGGCTTGAAACTTTTAGTTGTTTTTTTTTTTCGTTTTCAAACGTTTGCAAATTAATGATGGTTCATGGTTGTTCATGCACAGTAAAATGTTTTTGATAGAAAACCGAAAACGTTCTCATACGTTATACCTTTATGCAAATAAAGTTTTGCTTGTACGGTTTGTGCATTTACAAATATACCATAAATTTATGAATTTATTTTTATATAATATATTTTAAAATATTCCATAAATATGTTTTATGGATAATTTTGAATTATATTTAAACTAATATTATATAAATGAGTTTTATATAATTTTGTATATAAATTAGTTTAAATTTTTTTTGGCATCTTTGTGGTATGTCAAAATTAAAATAGGTTACTTAAATTATAAAAATTCCTAATTCGTTTATGTATGAGTTATGTAAAAATTTTTTTGTAAAATTGAAATAAGAATGTTAATATGTTTTTCATAGAAATTGATTATGTTAATTGGTTTAACATATGAAATATATATATAAATATATACATTTGTTTTGAATATGTTTCATGTGAATAATTAATAAAAAATATTATAATTTATGTCATA
>JANZLX010000211.1:2746013-2770301 GCA_025531955.1 Erythroxylum orinocense
TTATTAGTTAATGCTTTCAAGCAGCTTGCCTCTTTTTAAAGTTAACATATTGATTATTGTCTGTTAAAGCTTTTCAATGGGTTGGAGGCTTTCGATCGAAAACCACTGGATAAAACATTAGTTCGGAAAGTTGCCAATGCATTTGAGGTGTTAGGCATGCTTGAAGAGAAAGATCGTGTGCTAGAGAAGTACAATCATCTTTTTAGTAAGAGAGAAAAAGTACATATCAACAAGTCTAGAGATGTTGTATCTAAGAAAAAGAGGAAATGAGGTAAATTATGTTCAAGCTCGTGACTTTCTTTTGATTACAAAATCATTTGATTCATGCTTCCTTGTTACGAAATGATCTCCAAGTTGGTCAGATGGAAAAACTTCAAAATGCAGGTTTTCTGCCTGTTATTTTGTTGCGTGCAATATTCTTATTATTCAAGAACTCAATGTATATAATCATGTAATGTTCCCATAGCGAAAAGGGAGGAATATGCACTATAGGATCTTGGGTGAAGCCTTGCCGACAAACCATCTTCAGAGTGTAGACATAATAACAAACTTGTATTTAGAGTGAGAGTTGTTTACAGTATATGGAGCAAATGGATGTATTCACTGTCGTTTTTCTATGCGCAATGCTGTTTCCTCTTTCGTCTTTTTTTCGTCCCATTGCATATTTCCCACCCAACTTCAACCTAAATCAGTTGATTTCTTCACCATTGAACCGTCCTTGGCTGTATGGTATTTCCTTTTACATATTCAAGTTGATTTCTATGCTGATGCTAGTTTGAGCAGGGACCGAGTATTTTATCCATAGTAAGATTTCTTTTCACCGTAATTGTTGTTTTTTCAGGGTTAAGAAACAAAAAATTGAACTCCAAATGCCTTTGCTGATACAAAAATTTGAGAGTATCAGAAGAAGATGACACTTTGACTGTCTCAAAAGAGGATTGCTTACTTCTTTCATCAAAAGTGGTCCTTATATGTCTGTTGAAACACCAAAATAGGGTCTGGATGCTTGGTAGTAGTGTTATTTGAATTACTTTAGCATTCTTATGACTGTTTCTTAAAAACAAAAAGACTTTCATTCTTTGAGAAATTACACGCATTGTATAGCTATTTCCTGATATTGAAATAGGCCGTGTAACCTGAATTTATATGGAAGTGCTTGTAAACCAAAATGAGGAGAATCCGTGGACATAGAAATAATTGTGTAGAAATTGTGTTTTGGTGAAGGAGAAAACGATTTTATATCTTAATTCTCCTCGCATTATCATGTCTGCTTAATAGAGGAAGTTCTCGTAAAACTCAACTAATAAGATATGGACTGCTAGAAAAGGCAGGGGCGGGGATAGCTCATCTGCGAGTGCGTCAGACTGAAGATCTAAAGGTAGCGTTTTGATCCACGCTCACTAGACTGCAACTGCCTGTTCAATGTGAAAGGAAACTGCTGGACTGCAATAAATTTGTGATCATCTCCTCTTCCGCCACACGAAAATCAAATTACAGCTTCTGCCTCTCTTTCTTTCTTTCTTTTTTTACAATAATACTATCCATTTCATTGATAGAATAAAGTCATGTTTTAATTGGAAGCAGCAGCTTTTTTCTTTTGAGAAATTTTAAATTTTTTTGAGAAATAAAGCAGCAGCTTTAGGTAGTCTCATCGATATTGCTTAAACGACACTTGAATTTGCCTGTTAGATGAGGAATGATTTTCTTTTTGTAAATCCCAACAGCATAATCTTTGTTAACCTTTTTCCTCAACCATCTGTAATTCAAGAAGACCATTCTTCTTACAATTTCTAGATCACATGTATGAACAAAAGAACCTTGATGCATAATCTCACTTTACAACTTATAACTGCAGACTGCTAATGCATTTCACAGGCATGGATATCAGGATCCAGGCATATCAATCATAACTGTAAAATCTACTTCTCTTGCAAAGCATTAAGAAAAGAGTACCATGCAGTTTAAAAAATCAACAATAAATCAATCAACATAAACTACTTAATCCTGGAAATTAACATACTAAATAGGAAGTGAATAAAAAGTGTTACTAGTACAGTAAAAAGGACTCTGTTCTTCCTATCATTTTCCAGACAATCCACCATTGGCAAAATGGATAAAGGAACAAACGTAGAATAAAGTGATGAAACCAAAAAAATAAAAGTATATACAAGTAAAAAAAAACGTACCTACGTTGATCATTGAATTCAATCCTCTTTATTTGTTTAGCCCCCGTGAAAAAAACCTAAAACGAAATACACAAACTCAAAAAGAGCATAACTGCAAACTAGATGTCAAAAAATGGACAAAGAATCAAGCTTTTGCTGCTATATAAAGGAATATCCTTCTTTAGAACCATTTCAAAAGCCAAAAATGAAAACAAAAACAAAAAACCAACTGCAATGAGATTATTTTTTAAAAGAAAATTGAATTATCAAAGAAGAATAAAGTTACAGAGACAATGATGTCAAGGGAGTACCCTTGGCACACAATACAACAGAAGGTAACTACCAACTCATAAAAACAGATGGAAATTTTGAAATTTGTTAACAGACGGAACATGGTGCCGCAGTAATATCAAAACCTTTTCTCCATTAACAATCATCTTGTGCTACTTTCTTCCGTATGGCTAGAACTAACATACCTATGGCAATGAAAAAGGTCGTCCTTCCATCTTGAAGGAAGGTTTCGGTGCTAGACACTGCTGCTCCAGGCTACCGAAAGCCCTCACTTGAAGAAGCACAATAATGCATTTGCTTTCAACATACTTCTATATACGTAAAGAGGAGCAAACATTTAAGCTGCAGGTTAAGTGTAGTTTTTTTTTCATAACAAGCTCACGAATTTCAGCGATTATTAAAGAGATCAGACATTCTTTAGTAGATGATTTGTTCTTAAAACGTCGAAGATTCCATTCTCTCTAAAGCGAGTAGATACAAACTCTCAAGACAACAATATGAACTCGTCTACTGGAAGGTAATTGCGATGACAGACAATTAGTAATATCTAAAATAGCTGAACCTGGATCCGTCCAAGGACATAGTGATCGAGCAGTGACTTATTCCCATATTGTTTTGTTGAAGGAGCATTAAAAAAATGGTGGTTACATGATTCAATGTGCGAAGAGCACATGGGACAATATTTATCCATTTGCACCTACGGTATTCGATCTGCTATAGATAGTTTGTTTGGGATGGCTAGCTCATCATAAAATTTACCCAACAGCCCAGCCCAACCCATATTCCATTAAAACATATAAAAAAATCAGCAGCAGGAAAAATAGAGATAGACTAACGATAACCTACTTCTTTCTTCATCTTTCTCTTCATTTCCTAGATGATAAGTCATAAGTGTGTCTAAAAACACCCTCTTTCATCTGCATGTAACACTTCCCTCGTAGGTTCTCTCATTGTATTTGTTTTGCAGAAAAATTAGAGGAAGTTGTGGAGGTTAACAATCTCAAAATCTCTTACACTTAGGTAAAAATTCCAACAGCTATATTATATCTTTTTTTGTGACTTTGACCATCCTACACTAGTTTATAGTTAGATTGCATGTTGTAGTTTTTTGGGACAATAATTAAACTTGCATGAAGGGATAAAAATGAAAAAAAAATGTGACTGGAAAATAATAAAAGAGGAGAGGGGTGAAAAAGATGACAAGTTTTGAAAAATTAATGTGCATGAAGGGCAGAATAGGAAATGTAAAGAGTGAAGGGGTAAATCTAGAATTTACTTCCAAAAGAGCATTTTGGGTATTAATTGAAATGAATGGGAAAAATAGGATTTTTAATTAGTTTAGTAATTATGGTGGTTAGGTTAGTAAGGATATTATTTTTATAATTAAGAATAAATTATAAAAGAGAATAATGTTGGATTATTAAGTGTATCTAAGTTGAAATTTTTCGTAAATTAGCCTTATAGAATTTTGTAATATCTAGGTCCAACGGTCCAATTAAAGAGTAAATTGGACTATAAATTAGTAGAGTCTGAAATTGAAGTAAGGATAATCTTAGACGTTATTCTTAAAATAAAATATCATCTTGTTATTAATAAATTATATTTTGATTTAGTCATTAATTAAATTAATGGTTAATACTTTCATACATGAATTATAAGGTGTTTTATGTTTATATTTTGTTATGTATATTGAGATGTATTGATTGTTAATTCGACGAAAATGTGTTATTAAATAGAGATTGGTTGATAATATGTTGTGAATAATTAGTGAAAATCGAAAATCGGTGGTTTGCTTAGGATAGACTACATTTGATGGTTATATATTGATAGGTTGTTTAGAGATGAACGAGTAGTGATTAGGTATTTGTCCGTGAAGCAGATACCGGGGCATCTTGAGTCTCGGAGATGTTCGGTGCCAATGGTTGGGTATTGGAGTGCAACTGGGATATCTTGAGTCTTGAGGATCTCCTATGTCAATAGCTAGGTATTGGAGTAGTATCGAGGCACCAAAAGAGATTGAGAAATTGAGGTACCATGGGCCGATGTTTATACATTTAATTACATTTCCACTTAGTGAGAGATTATATTCAAATAAGATGAGATGAGCTGGCAGGTCATTGAATGTAAGCCTATTAGGTTAAGCAGGGCCCTGACAATTAAGTAATAATGAGATAATTCATAAATGGCATTTGTATATTAATATTTATGTTAATCATTGCTTGGTAAAATATTTAGATGTTTGTTAATTATTCATATTAGATTGAGTCATGTTGTGTATATTCATATTATATGTATGTTTTAATCTTTTGACTAAGTTTTATAATTATTTGGTTTTAAGGGTACGGTTAGTTAACCTTACTGAGTAGGCAGCTCACCGGTTACCATTACTTTTTTTAGGAGATCGAGAGATTATCGATAACCCCAGTAAGGGACTGACAAAGTGGAGTTTAGGTGGGAATAATAGATTAATTAAGTAAAGGCATTTGATTGTATATATTTTTTAATGTAACAGTTTGTGTAGTTGTGTTATATAAAATATTTTTGTGTTTGACAAACAATAATCTCTTTTGGAACTAATGAGGAATTTGATAATTAATATTATGCTTTGGGAATGATTTGGATAATTGTGGTTTAATAATTTTAAGGAGTGTTACATTAGCTGGTATCAGAGCGGGTTTACATTTCTAAGGATGTGTTGAGTAAAAAAAATGATGTGTTCTTGTCTTATTTAGGATGGCTTTATGAGAGGATAATGTTGGCCCTAAGTCAACCGAGGAATTGGGTAATTTTATCTGTGCTCCGGATGTGCCTGAGTTGGGGGATGCTAGAATGGATAGAGTAGGAGGAGAGGTGCCAATGCCACCATAGATGATGCATTTCTTTCAAATGGTGCAGCACGCAGTTACTATGACTCCAACCCGAGGTGATTTTAAGGTAGATCGCAAAAACAAGAGGATTTGTAAGATGGGTGCAGTAGAGTTTCGGGGTACTACTAATCCTAAGGAGGATAAGGCAAGGTGGAAGCAAACTAAGTTTGTTTTAGACTGTCTGAAATGTACATCGAAAAGAAGGTTACAGTACATTGTTTCTTATTCCAGGGCAATGCACTGACTTGGTGGAAGTCAGTGAAGAGGTCTTATGAGAACCGAGAGATGACTTGGCAAGTGTTTTAGAGAGAGTTTGAAGATAAATACACTCCGCATATATATTGAGATCGAAAGAAGATGGAGTTCATAAGTTTGGTTCAGAAAAGGGAGATTTCAGTGGCTGATTATAAGGCTCGCTTTGCATCCTTATCTAGGTATACAATGGAGGCTATGATAAATCCTGAAGACATGTTACCTATTTGAGTAGGGTTTGAGGATGGATATTCATTTGTGTTAGGGGGCTGCTACTTCTGATTTGAAGAAGCTATTAAAGACTGCACTCAAAGTGGAGGATGTAATAGAAGAAGGTAAAAGGAGAAGAGAGCTAAAAAGGCAATCAGAGAGTCATCAAAGAGAGGGGAGTCGCTTTGTTAAGAGGGGAGCTACTCATATTAGTGCAGGAGGATCTAAGAGAGCTGATGGCATATCGAGCAGGAGTGGTAATTTCCACCGTCATGGTGGAGATCGAGGAATTGACAGGGATTCAGGACAACGTAGCACTACTAGTGCACGATCAGTTGGATCCGACGGAGGGGCTAGTTAGAGGTTCAGAGGATCTTTCGATAGAGGAGTTGGGAGGATTTCAGAGTTATACTACCTACGAGAGATTTCATAAAGGACCATGCTGGGGACCTACTAGGCTCAATCAGGCATGTTATATTTGTGAAAAGTGGGGGCACTTATAGAGAAGTTGTCCGGTAGTAAGGAGGAGTTCGGGCAGAGGGGATAGTACATGGTCAGAGTAGAGCCTTTAGTTTGGGTAAAGGTTCAGGTAGAATTGGTAGTAGAGTGATTGGATGCAGATCAGCAGTGGATATGGGTACTAGTAGGACATCCTTAGTTTATGGTCAAACTCAAGCGAGGATATACCATATGATGAGGGAGGAGGCACACTCAGCCAATAATTTCATTTCTGGTACGATTTCATTATTTGATGTTAAAGTCTATGTGTAAGTAAACCCATGATCTATGCATTCTTACATTTTTTTAGAATTTCCCTCTAGAGTTCTGAGGAAGGTTAGTCCCTTAAGATATGACCTAAGAGTGTCGTTACTAGTAGGAGGTTGTGTGGTAGTAAATAATGTAAGAAGGGGAATGTCAATGAAGATTGGTGGATTGGAGCTACCAGCTGACTTGATAGTAATGGATTTAAGGGATTTTAATGTGATTCTCAAGATGGATTAGTTAGCACAACATCAAGCTATAACAGATTGTTATGCGAAGGAGGTGATGATAGAGTCTTCGAGTAACTCGAAAGTGATATTTGTAGGGGATCGCAGAGTGGTCCTAGCATGTATTATCCCAACTATGACTGCTAGACGGTTGATATTAGATGGGTGTGAGCCATATCTAGCTCATAGTATAGATATGAGAGAGGTGAGTCCTAGATTAGAGGATATGTCTATGATGAGGGAATTTTTGGAGATATTCTTAGATGATTTACCAGGTTTATTGTCTCAGTGAGAGATAGATTTTACATTAAAGACTATGCCTAGAGTTGCATCAATTTCCATTGCACCTTACAGGATGGCTAATGTTGAGTTAGATGAGTTGAAAAGACAATTAAAGGAGTTGTTGGAAAAGGGATTTATTAGACTAAACACATCACCCTAGGGAGCTACAGTGTTATTTGTGAAGAAAAATGGTGGCTAATGTTGAGTTAAATGAGTTGAAAAGAATTTTAGAGGAGTTGTTGGAAAAGGGCTTTATTAAACAGGATGATAGTGAAAATCAAGTACCCGTTGCCGAGGATAAATGATCTTTTAGATTAGTAGAGGGGAGCAACCATATTTTCCAAGATTGACTTAAGATCAGGATACTGGCAGTTAAGGATAACTAAGTCAAGCATTCCTAAAACAACTTTTCGTTCTATGTATGACCGCTATGAATTCCTAGTGATGCCTTTGGGTTAATTAACTCACTAACTGCCTTCATGGCATTGATGAATAATAATTTTCAGGAGTATTTGGATCAATTTGTGATAGTATTCATTAATGATATATTGGTATATTCAAGGAGTAAAGAGGAGCATGAGCAACATTTGAGGATTGTGTTACAGATTCTGAAGGAGAGATAGTTGTATGCAAAGTTTAGTAAGTGTGAGTTTTAGATGGAGCGGGTAGTTTTTCTTGGACATGTGGTGTCCTGACAGGGAGAGTGGGAACTGCCTAGAAATATATTATAAGTAAGGAGTTTTCTAACTCTTGGTAGGTATTATCAAAGATTTGTATAAGGATTTTCGATAATAACTAGCTCGTTAATCAAACTGTTAAAAAAAGGAGTTCAATTTGAGTAGACCAATTAGTGTCAGGAGAGTTTTGAGGAGCTTAAGCGGAGATTAACTTCTAGCCCAATTTTGGTGCTACCATATAGTGGTGGAGGTTTTGAGGTATATACTGATGCTTCGAGGATAGGTTTGGGGGTGTTTATTGATGTAGCATGGAAAGGTGATAGCTTATTCCTCTCATCAGTTGAGGTCACATGAGTTGAATTATCCCACCCATGATCTGGATTTAGTAGTGATTGTTCATGCTCTTAAGATTTGGAGACATTATTTGTACAGGGAGACATCCCAAATCCTTATAGATCATAAGAGCCTTAAGTATATCTTAACTCAGAGGGAGTTAAACTTAAGGCAGAGAAGATGGATCGAGTTGTTGAAGGAATATAATTGTATTATTGATTAAGATATGGGGAAGGCCAATGTAGTGGTATAAGTTTTAAGTAGGAAAAACTCAGGTGTAATGGCTAGTTTGAGTGGACATAGTAAGATGCCATTGGTGGAGTTGAGGGCACTGGATGTGAAATTGGAGATTGATTATATAAGTGGTTTATTGGTGATGTTACAAGTCTAACCAGAATTAGGAGATAGGATTAGAGAGGCACAAGTTTAGGATTCTTATCTGATGCGAATGTGAGAGAAAGTACAGCAGAGTAAGGGGACTAATTTTTCAGTAAGAGAAAGCGGAGCATTGGTGACTAGGAGGCAAGTTTGTGTGTTAAATGTAGATGGATTACAAGAGGAGATTTTAAAGGAAGTTCATAGTGTCCCATATGCTATGCATCCTGGTACTACAAAAATGTGTAAGAACCTAAGACCTTATTATTGGTGGCCAACAATGAAAAAAGATGTTGCTGAATTTGTGTTGAGGTGTTTGACCTTTCAGTAGGTCAAGGCAGAGCATCAAGCACTAGCAGAAAAATTAAGACCCTTAGTCATTTTGTCGTGAAAGTGGGAGAAAATTTTGATGGATTTCGTGGTAACATTATCAAGGACCAGACATAGACATGATTCAGTTTAGGTGATTGTGGATACGTTGACTGAATCATTTCATTTCTTACCTGTACAACAAACAAACTCATTGGACAAGTTAGCCAAGTTGTATGTTAACGAGATTGTGAGGTTATACGGGATCCCAGTGTCTATTGTATCATATCGAGATCCATGGTTTACTTCTCGATTTTGAAGGAGTTTAAAGACACCTTTGGTGATTAAGTTGAATTTTAGTACTGCATTTCACCCTCAGTCGGATGGACAGTCAAAGTGTACGATTCAAACATTGGAGGATATGATGGGAGCATGTGTTCTGAACTTTGAGGGTGATTGGGATAGATATCTATCTTTGATGGAGTTTGCTTATAATAATAGTTATCACTCTAGCATCGGTATGACACCATTTGAGGCATTATATGGCAGACAGTGTAAAGATCCGATATGTTAGGATATCGAGGGTGCTAGTTTGTTAGAGGGACCAAAGTTGGTTCAAGAGACGATGGAGAGAATAGGGGTGGTAAGGCAATGCTTGAAGGCAGCTCAAGATAGGAAAAAGAAGTATGTCGATCAGCATCATCAGGAGTGAAGTACAATGTTGTAGGTATGATATTTGTTTGGGTATCACCTCGGAGGGGAATCTTGAGGATTGGTAGGAGAGGGAAGTTGAGTTTGTGATATATCAGGCCATATGAAATTGTACAACGTGTAAGGTCGTTAGCTTACAGATAGCATTACCACCAGGGTTATAACAGATTCATAATGTGTTCCATATGTCGACGTTGCGACGGTACCGATCAAATCTTAGTCATGTTATATCGATGTTTGAGATTGAACTTACAAATGAGATGACTTATAAGGAGCCAATGGAGATATTAGATAGAAAAATTAGGAAATTAAGGTGGAGGGAGATTTCGACAGTGCGAGTTTTGTGGAGTCATCATTGTTTTCCAAGAGAGACGACTTGGGAGGTAGAGGATAATTTTAATGATGAAATTCTTTTAAGAGAGGGGTATCTATAAAGACCATCATAAAATTTACCCAACAACCCAACCCATTCTCCATTAAACACATATAAAAAACCAGCAATTGGAAAAATAGAGATAGACTAATGATAACCACCTTCTTTCTTCATCTTTCTCTTCATTTCCCAACTAGTAAGTGTATCTAAAAACACCCTCTTTCATCGTGTCTAAAAACACTTTCTTTCATCTGCATGTAACACCTCCCTCATAGGTTCCCTTATTGGTTTCTTTTGCAGAAAAAATAGAGGAAGTTGTGGTGGTTAACAACCCTAAAATCTCTTACACTTAGGTTAAAATTACAGCAGCTATATTTTGTCTTTTTTGTGACTTTGATCATCCTACACTAGTTTATAGTTGGATTGCATGTTGTGGTTATTTGGGACAATAATTAAAGTTGCATGAAAGGATAAAAATGGAGAAAATGTGGCTGGAAAATGATAAAAGAAGAGGAGATAAGAGAAGAGGAGAGGGTAAAAAAGATAGTATCTTTTGAAAATTTAATTTGCATGAAAGGGCATAATGGGAAATGCAAAGAGTGAAGGGGTAAATCTAGAATTTACTTCTAAGAAGGGCATTTTGGGTATTAATTGAAATGAATGAGAGTAAAATAGAACTTTTAATTAGTTAAGAGTATTTTAATAATTACGGTGGTTAGGTTAATAAGGATATTATTTTTATAATTAAGAGTAAATTAGAAAAGAGAATAATGTTGGATTATTAAGTTTAGTTGAGTTGAATTTTTTTGTAAATTAGCCTAATAAAATTTTGTAATGTCTAGGTTTGACGATCTGATAAGGAGTAAATTGAACTATAAATTAGATGAGTCCAAAATTGAGATAAGGATAACCTTAGACTTTACTCTTAAAATAGAGTACTATCTTGTTATTAATAAATTATATTTTGAATTATTTATTAATCAAATTAATGATTAATGGTTTCATACACGAATTACAAGGTGTTTCATGTTTATATTTTGTTATTATATTGAGGTGTATTGATTGTTAATTCGACAAATTAAATAGAGATTGATTGATAATATGTTGTGAATAATTGGTGAAAATCGAAAATCGTTAACTTGCCTAGGATAGGCTACATTCGATAGTCATAGATTGATAGGTTATTTAGAGATGAGCGAGTGGTGGCTTGGTATCTGTCCATAGAGTAGATACCAAGGCATCTTGAGTCTCAGGGATGTTCTGTACTGGTGGCTAGATACCGGAGTGGTGCCGGAATATCCTAAGTCTTGGGAATATCATGTGTTGATAGGTAAGTACTAGAGTAATACTGGGGTACTAAAAGAGATTGAGAAATTGAGATGCAATGTGTTGATATTTATACATTTAATTACGTTTCCACTTAGTGAGAGATTATGATGAGATGAGCCAGTAGGTCATTAAATGTAAGCCTAGTAGGTTAAACAGACCTTGACAATTCAGTAACTATGTGATAATTCATAAATGACATTTGTATATTGACTTTTGTGTTAATCATTGTTTGGTAAAATTTTGAGATGTTTGTTAATTTTTCGGATTAAATTGAGTAATGTTATGTATATTCGTATTATATGTATTTTTTAATTTCTTGATTAAGTTTTATAATTATTTATTGAGTTTGGTCGGATCAGCCTAATGAGGCTCGGCCTAAGGAGGCTCAACTTCAAGCCCAGTCACTAACAACCCAATAGTAAGAGGTCATCTCCCATGCAAACACTAAGACTCACGTAGAGACCTAAACCTAATAGCAACTTATAGCATATATAAGGTATTATTCACCCATGATTGAGGTACGAACTAAAAACCCTAGTCGTCTCTTTGTTTACTGAAATCTAGATTCTCTCACAATACTGACTTGAGTGTCGGAGGGGCCTTCCGAGACACAACCCCCGGAGAGTCTTTACTTGTTTTGCAGATATCACTCAACCAAAGTTTCACGAAATCATGGATCAGAATGACGATATCCCAGTCCAGTAGAATCTGGCTGAACCAGTTGGCGCCCACCGTGGGGCCCGACATTAAGGAACCACGTCTAGAAATACACAGGTAAGCCAGGCGGCAGCGGCCAATCCTGATATCGCCGCCGTCACGGCTCTTGCGATGCAACGGATGGGATTGCAACAACCCGTCGCTCATCCGTCACCACATCTAGATTCCCGCACTCAATCTTCACGTCCGAGTGGTCAGCCGCATCTCCACAACCAACACCAGGAGGAACAGAGCACAGCCTTGGAGGATGGTGCAGAGGTGAATTCACTTCCCAATTCTCAGCGCCTCCAGGATGCAGATCCCCCAGCACCGCCGCAGGTCTCCCTCACCAAGAAGCAGCTGGAGGAGGCGGCCGATCTTTTGATCCGTCAAGTTTTGCAGTCCCGGCCGGAACAGCCGCAGCCCCCAGCTCGGCATATTAGCCTACCACCCGATCACCACTCCGCTGGAGCCCTAGAGAGAATTGTGGATGATCGAATTAATTTGGCCATGAGCTCCCGCTCAGTCTGAGTTCCCGCACAGCACAATTCTCCCTTCATTCCGAAAATCCTGGATACCCTCTCCGCAGCCGGTACCAAACCTGAGAAATATACAGGAAAGATCGATCCCCTGGACTACCTGCAACACTTTCAGTCGATGATGAACCTGCACTGTGTCCCCGACGTAGTTCAATGCAAAGCGTTTTGCACTGCTTTTCAGGAGGGAGCCCGAAGATGGTTTAACAGTTTGCCTCCAAGTTGTATCACTTGCTTTGAGGATTTCAAGCTGTTGTTCCTCAACCAATTCGCTACCAGTAAGCGGCCCCAGAAAACAGCTCTGGAGGTGATGCAGTTGACCCAGGGAAGGAATGAAAGCTTACGAGAATTCATTACTCGGTTCAATAATGAGGCCGTAGAGGTCCTCGATCTCACCTGTTCATCTATGTTAGCCGTCGTCATGAGTAATACGAGGGATGAGGAGTTTAAGAAGTCATTAGCCCTCGACCAGCCCCGGTCTATTCAGGAGATTAGGAGTCGAGCGGATAAGTATATTCAGCTAGAAGAAGTATTGAGAAATACGAAGCGCAGAGCAGATGATCAAGAGCCGAGCGTTAGAGCCGATGATTCAAACAAACGGCAGAGGGATAGATCTAGTTGAAGAAGGCCACCCAACCGACGAGATCAACGACACGAGTCCTTCACCCCCTTAATAGGCGATATGCAGAGGTATTAGAGATCATGAGAGCTGAGGGCGAACCCTTCAAGGAACCCAGCGCAATGAGAGCTCCGCGAGACACAAGGAATCCCTCGCTATACTGCCGTTTCCATAGAGATGTGGGCCATGATACGGAAAGTTGCTGGAACCTGAAGAAGGAGATCGAGCTCCTTATCCAGCGGGGAAGGCTACATAGATTCCTAAGATATGGCCAAAATATCGGTCGGCGTAATGAGGGTGGCGCCGACCGGTCCGACCATTGGCGAGGACATCATAGGCAAAATGATAGACAGGGTGAAGACAAGCGGAACAGAAATCCGGACGACCGGCATAACGCAAGGACAAGAGAGGATAGAACTGCCGAGCGACAAGACGACCGAACAGTCAGGGTCATAAACATGATATTTGGAGGTAATGCCGCAGGTGGGTCGACCACTAAAGGGAGAAAAAGGTATGCCAGGCAAATCGGAAGCGCTCATCAGCAAAAATGAAGAAGCCGAGCGACGGGGCGATATCGTTCGATGAATCTGATTTAGAAGGTGTTAGCTGCCCTCATGATGACGCGTTAGTGGCTACTTTGACTATAGATGGTAGCGAGGTGAAGCGGGTGATGATCGATACGGGCAGCTCAGTCGACCTGTTGTATTATGACGCCTTCAAGCAAATGGAAATTCCCGAAGAGCGACTATTGCCAATAGAGGGGCCTATCAAAAGGGTAACAGGAGCATCGGCCTACCCGTTCGCTCGGGTAGCATTGAATGTCAAATTCGGTCAGAAACCATGCCAGGTGGAGAAGAGCGTGGAATTCCTGGTCGTCAAGTTCACGGGGGCATATAACGCCATAATTGGGAGAGCTACCCAAAACGCGTTTAGAGCGGTCGTCTCTACCTACTACTAGGCGATGAAGTTTCCAACTCTGCACGGAACCGGTGTTATCAGGAGTCAGCAGAAAATCACCCGGGAGTGCTATTTGGCAGAAACGAGATCCCTTGAGGGAGCTGTAGTGTTGACGGGCTCTTTAGAAGAAAGAGCTAGGGAAGAAAGCTGACAGTAGATAAGTTTTATTTTAGTACATTTGCTTCTTTGTTCGCATTTTTATTACTTGTGTTTTGGGTACCTTTTTCCTGGCTCCGATTGTCAGGTTTTTTAATGGCCCGCATCGCCTTCATTAATAAAGAATTTCATTATTAAAGGATTTCACCAAAATGCGCCATAGTGAATGACAGATCGCATGATGTTTCGACAAGTTTTTGACATAGATCGCCCTTGAGCAAAGCTCGGGCCTCGACATTCGACAAGTTTTCGACATATATCGCCCTTGAGCTAAATTCGGGCCTCGACATTCGACAAGTTTTCGACATAGATCGCCCTTGAGCCAAATTCGGGCCTCGACATTCGACAAGTTTTCGACATAGATCGCCCTTGAGCAAGGCTCGGGCCTCGACATTCGACAAGTTTTTGACATAGATCGCCCTTAAGGAAGTAGAGTTTCGGGGTATTACTGATCTTGAGGAGGTTAAGGCTAGAAGCAGATTGGGTTGGTTTTAGACTATCTGAAGTGTA
Source organism: Erythroxylum orinocense (assembly GCA_025531955.1). Lineage (NCBI taxonomy): Eukaryota > Viridiplantae > Streptophyta > Magnoliopsida > Malpighiales > Erythroxylaceae > Erythroxylum > Erythroxylum orinocense. The sequence goes on from JANZLX010000211.1 coordinate 2,760,651, forward strand.
CATCGAAAAGAAGGTTACAGTACATTGTTTCCTTATTCCAAGGCAATACACTAACTTGGTGGAAATCAATGAAGAGATCCTATCAAACCTGAAAGATGAATTGGCAAGAGTTCCAGAGAGAGTTCAAAGATAAATATACTCCACAGATATATCAAGATCGAAAGAAAATGGAGTTCATAAGTTTGGTTTAGACATGAGAGATGTGAGTGGCTAATTATAATGCTCGCTTTGTAGCCTTGTCTAAATATGCATTGGAGGTTATGATAAATCCTGAAGACATATGTTCCCTATTTAAGTAGGGTTTGAGGACGGATATTCGTTTGTGTTTGGGGGTTGCTAATTCTGATTTCAAGAAGTTGTTAGAGATTGCACTCACAGTGGAGGATGTAATAGAATAAGGTAAAAGGAGAAGAGAGCTAAAGAGGCAATTGGAGAATCATCAAAAAGAGGGGAGTCAATCTGTTAAGAGGGAGCTACTTATATTGACGTAGGGGGATTTGGAGCTACTTATATTGATGTAGGGAGATCTAGGAGAGCTTATGGCATATTGAGCAGGACTGGTAGTTTCTACCATCTTGGTGGAGATCGAGGAACTGACAGTGATTCAGTACAACACAGCACTACTAGTGCACTATCAGTTGATCCGATAGAATTTGATGATTAATATTATGCTTTGGTGATGGTTTAGATAATTGTAGTTAGATAATTTTTGGGAATGAGATGCCAATTATGTTGCTTCTGATCATTCTCCAGGGGAACCAAACCCAACACAACAAACCATTTGACGGGGGTGGGGGGTGGGGGGTGGGGTTAAGGTGAGAGAGGAATCGATATGATGTTAGCATTGAATCAAGGTTCAAGAGAGTTCCTCCTCCACCTCAAAACTTTCCTGGAAAGTTTTTAATTTCATGGAAAATTCGTTTTGAGTTGCAAGCTCAAGAAACAAATGGAGAGATTCTTTGAAGCTTCTCTCCTTCTTGGCCATGTACCTTCTCTTAGAGAGCTAAGCTGAGCTGCGACTCAAGCATGGCTAGTTAATTTCGAACTGGGTCAAATCGGACCGTATTTAGACTAGATTGTCAAGCTTGAATGGGTCTTTAAATGAGAGCTTTTTCTAAAATTGAGAAAAAGTTTCCGAAAAGAAAAATTATTTATTAATTATTAAAAAATAAATATTTATTTATTAGAATATGATCGGAATTAGTGGGAACCTAGCAGTGATTTTAAGAAGATTCGTAATCCTAAAAAGCCTAAAGCACTACAGTACAAAATGACACCGAAGCCTTGGATTTTTCTAAGCTCTGGAAGCCACTATCGTTTTATTCATTATATTAACTCCTTTTTATATAATATAATTCTTATATTATATTATAAAATGTAGAGAAGCGTCGACTGTTGGATCTTTCTGTATCTTTTCCTACGTAGACTTTTACTCAGTCTCATTTGGTGCTTTTTTTATTCCTTTCGCGCGCTTACCCAACCCAATTAATTTACAATTTGAAGGCACTTTCAAGGAAGATCGTCGTGCAAAGCAACTTCCTGTCCTTATATATCCATTCAAGTATTGGCTTTCTTAATGTGACTTGCATACAATCTGCCTCTTACTATGGCTTCTTCCTCAGTATCTTCTCAAGGTTCTCCGAAATATGACGTCTTCCTGAACTTCAGGGGTGAAGACGTCCGTAACAGCTTCGTCAGCTATTTGATGTCAAGGGTCAACGGAAAGCAGAAGTCTTTATTTGGTATAATGGAGAAAGATAAAAAAATGGATGAAGAGCGTTTTAGGGGGTGGTTAAGGCGACTACTGCAGACTACAGTACAAAATGACATGAGGTCGTTGTTGATAATGTTTATAATTGTGAACCACCGAAGCCTTGGATGTTTCTAAGCTCTGGAAGCCAATATCGTTTTATTCATTATATTTACTCCTTTTTCTATAATATAACTCTTGAATTCAATGTTCTCACTTTATTTTCTTAAGTTTCCTGAGGTAGAGAAGGACGGCAAAAGAGAGTTCAACCGTCAAAAATTGGATCTTTCTGTGTCTTTTTTCCTACGTAGACTTTCTCAGTCTCACTTGAGTGCTTTTTTTCTTCCTTTCCCGTACCCAACCCAATTAGTTTAGAATTTGAAGGGACTTTCACGGAAGATCGTCGTGCAAACCAACTTCCTGTCCTTATATATCCATTCACGTATTGGCTTTCTCAATGTGACTTGCATACAATCTGCCTCTTACTATGGCTTCTTCCCCAGTATCTTCTCAAGGTTCTCCGAAATATGACGTCTTCCTGAACTTCAGGGGTGAAGACGTCCGTAACAACTTCCTCAGCTATTTGATCTTAGCTTTTAATCAATTATCTCTCAATTTCTTCGTCGATTACAAACTTAAAAGGGGCAAGCATATTAAATCAGCACTTATGAAAGCAATCCAAGATTCCACGGTTTCCTTGACTATTTTCTCTAAAGGTTATGCTTCTTCCTCACGGTGCTTGGACGAACTTGTGAAGATTATGGAGTGTGGTCGGAACTCTACCCTCGGACAAATGGTAATACCAATTTTTTATCATGTTACTCCTTCAGATGTTAGAAACGTCCAAAGAGGGGTTTTCGCTCAAGACTTTGCCAAACATGAGAGTGACTGTCGAAGCCGCAGTAAAGTACCAGGTTGGAAAGCTGCCATGGAGGATGCTGGTAATCTGTCTGGGAGAATTGTGGACGAGACGAGGTATAATTACTAATTCTGTGATTCTGTAATAGATACTATGGAGATGGACTTCATTTTTCACCACCTTCTTGCTTTTGCAGGTCGGAGGCCGATGTTCTGATTCAAATTGTGGATGATGTACTAACATATTTAGGCAGAAATTACCCAAGTTCGAATCCTGGGGGACGAAAGTCATTCCATGCTTCCATACATTATAATCTCTATGTGTTCTTGGTCCATCGAATCGGTAAGTCGAGTAGAGTAATGTAATCTAGGAATAATACCCTCTTTTTAGGCATGGCCCACGGGCCACGGCACAACACATGCCTGAAACTCTTGGCCCAACCGGACCACAAGTCATGCTCCGGCTTGGATTCTCCAAGTTTGATTGAAAGTGACAAAATTTTATCATTTTGTTAAAAATAAAGCTATTTTTTTAATTTTTCAAAAACAATAAATCAAGCTAGACTGAACTTATCTAGTAGGGTCCTGGCCTTAGCCTTTCCATGTTCCAATATGTCAGGGCTTTGTTCAGGCCCGGGTCTGAGGTATCATGGGCTGGATCAGGCCTATTGCATCCTTATAATTTTTTAATCATAATCTAACAAGTATTTCATTCATACATCGAAATTAAAAGAAACAGAAATGATAAGCCAACTCAATTCAATTCTTTATAATTCTTCTATTTTGTTTCTGGAAATATCATCAGGGATGCTGAAAGATTGCCCAAACATTCAACAACAGCAAAGAAATGGTTCAATGTGGACCACCTCCAGAAAGCAAGGTCTACCCGTTCAAGTGGACGTGAATAAATTTTTAACCTCAATAAGGGCCCAAGTAGAAGGAAAGGCTTCCAAGCAGAGATCAGATACCTCAAATTCACATCCTTCAGCAGCCATCACACGCCACCGTGGAGTCGACCCGATTTGTCTTGGAAACAGCGTGATCGGCTACTATTTTGACTTGGGAAATGGCAACTGGGGCTACGGCTACCGTGTGGACTATAGAAATGGCAACAGGAGCTACTACTATGTCGAGGGGGGAAATGGCAAATGGAGCTACTATGTGGACGAGGGAAATGGCTACTTCTACCCCTACGATATGAACCAGGCTAGAAGACAATACTTCAAAATCAAATGTCATTGCTATTGTGTGTAATGCCGTGATAGTTAAAAAAAAAAATCCAATTTCTAGTTGGTAATAAAAAACTGAAATCTACAAATTTTTGTATTTTACTGCTAGAAATAAAATCATGTCAGTTAATAAAATTTATTTTGAAAGGTACTCATCTCTTTTAAATAAATAAATTATTATAGTTTTTAATTTCAGGTTTGTTTTATTGATGTATCTATTATTAAACTTTGACGAATTTCTTTTCTTAATTATACAATTTGATATAATATTTAAGGACGGTAAAACCGGTAATATAAAACGAAATTGTTTTAAGGATTCATTATTTTTGCTTTTTTTTTAAAAATAAAACAGTTTGGATATAAAATCAAAGATATGAATTTCGTACCATTTTTCATACCAGCTGAAAAATGGTAAGAAATTATGTTCAAAAATATCGGTCAGTACTAGCCTATTTCGCCTGGTACTAACCGATATTTAAGAATTTTAAAAAATTACAGAATCTTTTAGCAAAATTTTTAAAAATTTACAAACATTTTTCCTTCCCACGTTCTCCTCTCTCCTCCCTTTTCAAACATTTTTTAATTAACTATTTATTTCAATTTTTTGTGATTTTTATTTTTATTTTTAAATAAAATAAATATTTTTAGTACTCATAATAATTATAAATTAAATAAAAATTTAAAATAAATTATTTTTAATTAAATTTATTTTAATCTTTTATATAATATTTATTAATAATGTACTGATAAAAATTATTTTATTTTTAAAATAAATAATTTAAATTTTATTATTTATAAACTAATATTTATTTTAAAATATATTTTAATTATTAAATAAAATTTTATTTAAAATTTATATTTTTAAAAATATAATAATTAAATTTAAAAATTTAAAATTAATTAAGTTAATTAAAATTTTAATAATAATTAATTTTAATTAATTAAATATGTAATATTAAATTAAAATTTTTTAAATTCTTATTAATAATTAATATATTGAATAATTAAATAATATATGTAATTAACAATAAATTAAATTATATACGTTTTTATTTCAGGTTTCACTTTTAATTGTTTTTTTTCTCGTCACGAACTCTTATTGTAAATTATAATAATTAAAAAGTTAAGGATATTTATTGTTTTTTATTTTATGTTTTAATGTAATTATTATTTATTATACGATAAAATTGTCATATTTCAAATACTTTGTATTGTTCTTAATTTTATACTTGTATGATAATAATTATCTTTTTCATATTAATTGTGGTTATTATTTATGTGTGAAATATCTTAAAATTATTATTATTTTATGTTAATTATGATTATTATTTATTATTATGAATTTTGGAAACATAGTTGATGTGACCTTATAAACTATACAATACAACTGTAAACTATGACAATAGAATATTTTGCACTTTCTAAAAAAATTTAGAAACTATTTTATAAATTTAAAAAATTACCTGAAACGATACCCAATATTAACAAGTGCTGGTATAATATTGCACTAAAATCTAATACAGTATTAAATCCGGCACATTATTTACAACATTACTTGAAATGCCTAGCTCGACACATTGCTATTTCTACTAATTTTTAGCATCTATTAAAAATTTTTTAAAAAAATTTAGCATCTATTACTCAAATTAACTATCAAATTTTTATTCTTAAGATTGTAATTATAAAGCATTATAAAGTGATTGTTTATCTTAATTTGTTAGAAAAACAAATTTTAATTACGAAATACATTGAAGCAAATAAACTATTACCTAATTTCATCGATGGCAATACCCATTGGATGTGATTCCTCCATTTTTTTTACCGTTTGAGCTCTTACGGTTCCTGAAACCAATTCTTACATGCCACCACATAGTTGGTTCTTTGTTCTACTTTTATTTTTTATTGTTATTTTTTATTTTTTTCCTGTTTTTTGTTTATATTTTTTTTTCTAAAAAAACGAAAACTTGTTTAGTTGAGATTCACAATATAAAAACTGAAAACAAAAACCTGTTTCGTTGAGATTTCTAGTAAAAAACTGAAAACAAAAATATGTTTAATTTATTATTATTATTATTATTATTAATTTTTAATAAATTTTTCTTATTATTATTAATTTTTAATAAGTTATTATTACGATTATTAATTTATTATTATTATTATTATTTAATAAGTTATTATTATTATTATTAATTTTTAATAAGTTATTCTTATTATTATTAATTTAGTATCATTATTATTTATTGTTGTTATTATTATTATTATTATTAAGTTATTATTATTATTAATTTATTATTATTATTAATTTTTAATAAGTTATTCTTATTATTATTAATTTAATATTATTATTTATTGTTATTATTATTATTATTAATTATTGTTATAAATTTTTTACTTACTATTTTGAATATTATTAATTTTATTATACCAAGTCAATTATATTATTATTATTATTATTATAAATTTTGTACTTTTATTATTATTATTATTAATCGAGGTAGAACATAAGGATATGTTGTTTTTTTATTGAAGAAAACATGTGAAAATTTAAAAAAATGATATTTTTTATTTTTATAAAACTATTGTAGTTTTTTATTTTTAAAAATAAAAAATTACGATAAAATAAACTAAACATATTTTATTTACTTTTTTTTTTAATGACAACTATAGAAAAAAAAAAACAAGCAGCCGCCGAAATGTCCAAAGTCGCAATTCTTGCTTTTTGGGCCGATCTCGAGCTCCAAGCTCTAACCTTTTTCTCATCAAGTTATTAGGTTGTGTTTTGTTTATGATCTTTTTGGGTATGTTTAGATAAGAGTTGTCAGAAAAATTAATTCCAAAATCAGCTGTTTGATGATAAACGCGTTTGGTAATTGACCAAAATCAATAAGCTGCTTTATAGCAAACCCAAAATGTCAAATTTGCCCTTTATCCTCTGTTTTCTGCTATCTTCTCTCTTGCATCCATCCGCCGACTTCAACCGATGCATTCGGTACTAGGGCCCCAGCCAACAACTACGTTGATAGGAAGAAGCAGCTGTAGAGTGGGGAGGCATCCATTCCTAGCCACCACCAGAGGTAGCAAGCACGGTAGCAGGGAAGCATCTTCCTCAGAAACCGTCAGAAGTAGCAGGCGCGGTAGTATGGAAGTATCATTCCCCGGTCACCGCTAAAGGCAGCCTCCAATTCGATGGCAACAAGGAATTTCATACCGCTGGATTAGTCACTCACCAGCGTTCACTGCCTCAGAAAAGTTCCACTACCCTTTCTCCTTGTTGTGGTGCCGCCAGTCACCGGTACCCACACCCGGCTTCATTCATCCAGGTTATTTAATTGTTTTGGATATTTCAAAATCATAATTTTTGGATGTTGTGTGGGTTTGTAATTCTTGCTTTTATGATTCTTTGACCATATTTTGAATATAGAAGCCAGATGCATTAGTACGTAGTTCAATTTTGTCTCCATTTGTGCGTTGTTTGACTCCCTCTGGTATATGTGTTAATGCAAGAAACACATTACTGTTTCTTTCATGGACGATGAAGCTAGAATTCCAGACGTATACTACAATTTCTAATGCGCACTCGATCTCCAGCCAAATTACATAGAATTTAAGTATCCTCTAGATTCAAAAATTCAGGCCAAATTATTCTGCTTTATGCGATTAAGGCATAAAACAAAACTTAATATTAACAGAAAAATATAATATAGATAAATAATATCAATTTTGTTATGTTAAATGTAGTGATTCTCAAAATTCATCTGATACATTTTAACACAAACAAATTCAACCTTACATTATCTAGATCAAGATAAGCACAATTTCAAATTATTTATTTGATGCATATATAACCTGCTATGATACCAGAGTTAGAGGATAATCATATAGATTAAAGGATAATCACATAGATTAAGTATAATCCCATAAATATATATGCATTGTAATACATAATATCACTTACATGGATATTGTGTTGAATTCACAGCTTAAAAGACTCACAGAATTGTGTTATTGTAGCTCAAGTTTGGCTCTTTTTATGTGAGTGACCGATGGTAATTATAAAGCTGAAACATTGAGTTGGGTGTGCTGTTGAAGAGCCCAATTCGCTTGCAAGTTTGTTTCTTTGATTAGTTTATGCTCTGCCGTTGGATCATACAGATGAGAATAAGTTCATTCTATTTGAATGGTTTCTTTCTTTGATGATATCAGCAAGGAAATTTGCCTATTTAAGTTCCGCACCGGCTTTATTCGCAGTCCTCCGCAATGTGGAGATCCCCGGCTATGTCTTCTCTTGTGAGCATTAACCACTTACCCTTTAAAGTCATCATTTTGATTATGTATTCCTTTAACCGATTACAGTTGACAGCTCAGTCAGTTAAGTCGAGCTAGAGTGGCTGGGATTGAAGGGTTTATTTCAAGATACGGTACAATGGCTCAATCTCAACTCTCTGGCTATAACACCCCAAAGAGTGTGTCTTCTGTGAAGGTATTCCTAGAAAATGCATAATTTTATTGCTTTACCTCTATTACCTTTAGCTTATCTGATTAATGGGTTCGGAAAATTCAGGTTTATTTTATGTTTGCTTTATGTAGTAGAACTTTTAAGCAGTGAGAGAAGCAAAGAAGTGAAATAGTTGTTGCCTTGTTGGTGATGAAACTGTTTACATCTGTGTGGGCAAATTGTATATCTTGGTTCATTTCCAGGGTTGATGTTTTTGACATGAAGGTTTAACATAAAACGTTAGGTTCCATGGAACTTGAATTTGAGTAAACTTGGAGCATATTTAAGTGGAGGATGGAGGTTTTCTTATACATTGTAACTGCTCACTTATTTTCATATTATTAAGCCTTCCTGAATTTAAGATTTCTTTCATGTGACCAGGAAGTAATAAATGTTCATTACTTATAGTGGGATTCTTTGGAACAAAGTTTCAAGGTTTTAATCTAGATTGACCAGGTCGATTCTGTTTTTGACAAATTTTCTACCTATATGATATTCTCCCCATGCTTCAAGAGTTTGCGAAAACAGGCCAAAGCATTGTGGAAGCTTTCTTGAATAATGATCGAGTGAGCAATTAAGCCTGCCTTGGTTTGTTAAAGTTCTGAAGCACATATCTTGTTGTCATCTTCCTTTTGAATTTCTGCTGCAAGAGCATGTTTGCTTTACTGAAAGCCTCTTATAATTTTCAAACTTACATAAATACTTTTTGACGCCATCAGTTGAACTTGCCAAACCCCATATAAGATTTTTGGTATGAAGAGTCATGATGTTGCTGTGCCATTCTCCTTTATCTTTAAACTTACTGGATAAATTGGTCTAGGAAGAATTTCATCATCAGTCAACGTTGAAAAATTTAGACAGTGATGCTCAGCACAAGTAGAAGAATCAGATCGGAAAGCATGTTTCTGGAAGGGCTAAGGTTGACATTCTCCTGAGAACGGTGAGTCTAGAAGTTTGCAAAATTGCCAATTTCTCACTTACAAATACAGATCTCTGCTACAACGTGAGTGACCGAAGTGCTAATCATTGGGCTTGGACCCCATAATCTTTGCATTTTAATGAAAATCTCTTTTTAAATGTTTGTCGAGGCTTCAGTACAAATCATGCTTTTATAAACACCCATCTGTTTTTGGGACTCTGATATTTACTGAAATTAAAACCAAAGATGAATGATTTAGTAAGTCAAGAGACCTTGTCAGTCCACTTGTTTCCATCCATGATTTATATCATAATTATTGTTGGTGCTGCAATCATTCAATTAGAAACTAGAGGCACTGGATTGTTCGCTAAACTCGAAATAACAACACTTAACCCTTACT
>JANZLX010000211.1:2819540-2829737 GCA_025531955.1 Erythroxylum orinocense
CACTATTCACCTATTATTAGCTTTAGTTATCATTAACAGTTGGCCTATTTGATAAATTGATGTTGACACTACTTTTTTGTAAGGGACGTTATATGATAAAGTCTTCAAAAGTCAACATTTAGATTTATTGGTACTAACTATCTCAAACATGTGCGTAAACTTTAGAAATCCATTTATGATCTTCATCAAGCACACACAAACATAGTACATGAACTTTATAACTTCCTACTATTAGTTGGCTTCCACAACTCCTATTTAGATATATCCCTCTTCATGCTTCACAAGACTGGTATTGTAATCCACTTTTAGTCTATATTGATGATATTGTCATCATTAGTTCCTCTACTACCTCTATCAATTAAATTATCTCCACTTTGGCTTAATTTTCACTTAAAGACTTCAACTCTCTTTCTTACTTCCTAGTTATTAAGGAATAATTTTTCTGGAAGTTAATAAAGAGTTAATTAATAGCCATGAAAGGCATCATAAGGGGACATTACAAAATGTTTCAGACAAAATAAGACACAAACACTAAGTGCCTCATCACTGTTTAAGCAATCATCATGAGAAGAATTATGTTTATACTTTCCAATAATATGAAAGTTTTCATTAAAATGAAACCAAATAAATAAAGTATCAAAACTAGAATTCCAAAAGATAAACTATAAAACCCATTATCAATTTGTAATAGAGAGCTTGGAGCAGGAAAAAAGACCAAAAGATATTTGATTGTCCAAACTAAATCATGATCAATATAGGGAGTAAGGTAAGACTGACCTCTCTCCACCAACAACACAAACAGCACATGTCCTAGTTGGAGCAATTTCGTCTTCGTAATATTGCCCCTAAACATGCATGCTGTAAATAGTGTAGTCGAGACTGACACCAACGTTCTTTATTCTTTTTCATCTCATCTCCAAACTTGTCCTTTCCGATGCAACCAATATAGCTTGTTGCACCAGGAATTTGAAGCATCCACTGCAAGAGTAATGAAAGACCATAAAGGAAAGAGCAAAAGAGTTTAACTTCAATGACATATATCTGTATCAAATATACTATCTCAAAGGTAGGGAAAACCTGGGCAACTCTGATTGAATTTTGAATAGCACCTAGAAGTAAGATAACAAATTATTACCCATGAATTGACTTTAAAAAAATATTAATAAAGGGAGGATGTTCCAATAAAAAGTTGGACAAATTGAAAGTGTAAAGATGACCTCAAATCCATAAATTTCCTCATGTAAGACGTCAGGATAGTACCTCCAGCAATGTACTCCACATTCTGTTTGTTAGCCAATTCAGCATACCTTCAAAAAGACAACATTAAAATCTAAGGTGAGTGTCAAAAAAAGAAATTAAAAAAATGATGAATCAACAATATCATCTTTCTCAAGAAGAGATTGGAAAATTCTACTAGTGCGGATTTTTCCAGCTAAAGCCCTGGAAATCTAACAAATCCGTAAAATAACTGACAGGCTTAGAAATTACGTGGGCAAGTGCTTATCTTCAGCCAGGATAGCGTAGTTCAACTTGAAGCCATATCTCTTCTAGTAGTATATAATAAACAATATGGGGAAAAAATGGAAATGGAAGCAAGTTTATTGCAGCAACAAAAAAATTCAAACTTTAAATTTATATGCTACTTGAACTAGCTTAAGGAATACAGAAAACTAAAGAAAGTAAGCATTGAGCACTATTTCTAAGTATTAACGCCCCAAAGATTCTAATTTTTTAAATACCCATATCCTTCTCCGCAATAACAAACCCCAAACATAGCTCCGGTTTAACAAAAACAGAAGAAAAACCAGATATTATCCGGGAAGCCATATTAGGAATGTCATGAGAACTAAACAGACAAAGAAATTGCTCAGGTCTATATATTCTCACAACATAAAAGAATAAAAAAATAACACTTGTTTCCACGAACAATCAGAAACAAACATCGGATCAAGCAATCATTGAACGGAAGCATATGAGAACATTGCAACAGAAATGAACGTATTGAAGAGCTTGAAGGTTTTAGTAAACTGACTTTTGCAAGAACTCATCGTCCACGACAGCGAAAATGTCGAAAAGTAGATTTTCCATGCCCAGCAGGATTCCCTCGTATGCCACGTCGGTCGATCTTAACACAGCCTACACGTAGCCGGTGGGAATATACTGAGACTGAGACGTTCCATGGTTGGAGGGAGGCAGGCTTTTGGTTGTAGGGTGTGTAGGCGTTTTTTATACTGATGTCCCGCGGTGGGGCCACCAAACGAACGCATGAATTTTAGTTAATTTTATGTGATCTGTTGAATTGGGTTTTTACATTTGTTAAGTTTTATAGTGTCTAAAATAAAATATCTTCAACATCTTTGCTGTCGTATTATCTTTGTTTTTCTAATAACAATAAGGCATCATTTAAGGGCCAAATCTTATTTTTTTTACTAATGAAATAAGTTTTTTGGTTACAAAATAAAAAATACTAAAGTGACAAAATTTTTTAAGATTTTTCTATATCTTTATTATAGTTAAAATTTTAATTTTTATAAAATTAAACATCTAATCATTATCTTATAAATTCTTCTTTTAGTTATCCCCTCATAAGTTATTTTACACGTAAATAGTTAATATTAAATAATTAATTTTATTAAACATTTTTAATAAATAACTAACATTATCCGCTAATTAAATCAGTTGATATAACTAATTATTAGCTAGGCACTAATAAAATTAACTACCAACCAATACAATCTGTATTTTGCCGAGGTAGGACCAAAATGCCAAGAACTAAGGCTGAAAGTGGAAAGCCATAAGCTAAGAACAGATTGACCTTCTAAGATGACTAAAAGGAACAAATTCCTCAAAAACTACAATAAATCAAGGGGGGAATAGAATGGGAGCAGATCATCTATCGAGTCTTTTTCTGTCTTATTCTGTCTAATTAAAAAATGATGTCGTTTTTTAAGCAAAATTTACACCCGTTTGAGAGAAAGGAGAGGTGACCCACAGGCCCCGTTTTTTAGCCAGACGGCGTGAGCTTTGGAGGCTTTTGAACTTCAACTATTCTAATACTTACTTCTTATTATTATTATATCCTTTTTGCAAAGTATTTATTATTATTATTAAATTCTTATTATATTCTATAATAATATTTAATAGTAATAATAACAATAATAATATTATTATTATTGTATATTTGTAATGAGAATAATTTTTATTATATTATTAGTATAATATATATGTTATTATTTAGTTTTTTATTAAATTATTCTTAAAATTATTATTACATTTATTATATTTATAATTATTGTTATTATCATTTATTTATTATACAAATTTCTATTATTATTATGAAATATGTTTTAATTACCAATATTCTTATTATTATTATTAACTTTATTATTCAGAATAATTTAATTATTCTTATAATATTTAATTATTATAATTATTTTTATGACTGGAGTATATATACTTATTATGATAAATCTTAATATTAATTATTTTAATATCCTTATTATGATAAAGTTTATTTATTTAATTAATTATTGTTATTGTTATTATTATTATTATACGTAAATTTGTAATTAATTTTGTTTCCATTATTATAACTGCTCTTAAATAGTATTATTAAATTTCTTCGATATATTATTAAATTAATTGTAGAGTAGTTGTTAAATTTATTATTATTATTATTAAATTCCTTATTAATATTAGAAGTTGGTTATTATTATTATTATTATTATTATTATTATTATTATTATTATTATTACTAAATATATTGTTATTATTATTATCATACAAATTTTTATATTTAGTGTTATTTGTTTTTTTATTTGTCAGTATTCTCCAACGGCTTTATGTAACAAAAATGAAAGGGAGATTTTAATCGTTATTGTTATTAAGAACTAAATTAACAATAATAACGAATGTATTGAAATAATTTAATATAATTAATTAACAAATAAGTTCAGTATTATTAAGAATAAATAATAAGTCGAACTTATAATAATACCTAAACTAATTTGTAACACAACAAACTATAACGAAATAATAATTATCATAATTTAAAACAATTAAATGAATAAGAATAATTAAAGAAACATAACTCACTATATGTGAATTTGGCTGCAACTCCAAAACAAGGTGATTTTTGGAAATCACGTTTTGTTGCTTATTCTTATTAAGAATTTAATTAAAAATAATCAGAAATTAAATGATATTATTGAATAATATTAATAAAAAAACAATTAATTTAATAATAATAAGATGGACAAGGATATTATGAAATATCAAAAACGTCAAACAATGAAATTAATGAGAATAACATTATTATTCTCATTTAAAACATTAAAAATAGTTATTTATTAAAAACGTTTAACAATTAAAATAATGAGAAAAAACGTTAATTACTTGTTATTCTCGCGAGGGCGAGGCAAAATTACTGCCTGCCTCGCGAGGATGAGAAAATTGTGTGTTTAATTATTTGCATTTCCTTGTGAGATATTTATTGGGTTTAGTTTTTCTTTTATTTATTGATATTAATAATGCAAATGTCCTTGTTAGTGTTTAGATATAAATTCAAAAAAAAATTGAAAAATAAAGCAAAATTTTTTTCAAAAACTTAATTCAATAGAGTAAAATAAAAAAACTTCTCAAGTGCACATAGTGGAAATGTGAATGCCGAACGTTTGTATAAATGCACCATCGATGACATTACACTCACCTACTCAAGTGCAAATAACTTTGCAATTACCTTTATGCGTTGGCTACTCTGACTTTGGGGATTACTTCTCTGACTCACGCGTCAGTTGCTTCTGTGTTCTGTTGTGGATTCAAGACGAGAGAGTGTCGTATTGCTATTGTTAGTAAGGTAATCTCTTTTCTCAAATTTGGTTTATTATTAATAGTTTATTGTTTGGAGATGAATGTGGTTTGGTGATACCTATTTAGCTAAATTTTGAACTTAGTATGCCTTTCAATGGTAATATGAAAGAATGCATGTATATTGTTTGATGAAATGCCCCATCCTTTTAATGCATATATAGTGTGTGTTTAAACTTTAAAGAAAATGTTTGGCTCAAAATCTGAAGGTGAGGAGGGTTTGTTGAAGACATGTTGGATCCTTCCCCTGCCGTTAAAGATGGCTAAAAATCACTTCTCATTGTAGATGTATATCTTTAAAGACCTCTAATTTTCGATAACTTTCAAAATCACAAAACACCCACAAGGTTGAAGAATGGTTCCATAACTTATACAGAAGAGGCTTTTATGGAGGAAAGTGGAGAAATTTAGTGTTTAGAAGTTTAGATTGTAAAAAAGGGACTAGACGTTGGTGAGATAATGATTTTAAGCACCGAGTTTTTGATAACATTAAAGAAATATTAGTGATAGCTAAAAGGTTGGGTGAAAAATGAATTGTTGTAAAGGGGTTGTTTAAATGCTTTAGGACATGACCTATGAATGGATTTAGACACGATCCATGTTTGAGTTTAACAAATAAACATAACCTAGACTACAAACATGTCTTAGACTATGGATCTCCGTTATTTAAAGGCATTTAACTATACAAATAAATGATTTGGAGTATTAGCATGTCTGACACCATGGTCAACGATCAAATTTAACTAAACCGTGAGTTTTTGTAGGCTTTTTACATGTTTCTTAAATTTCTGACCTAATTACTCTTCTAGTTTCCTATTTGAGAGTATGCTTGGATTCCTAACTTTTTAACTAAAAAATCAAAACCACAACAATCAAAACCACTAAATAATCAAAACCTCTTCCTTAGTACCATAACTTCTTGCTCTATGACTTCTTATAAGAGATTAGAAAGTTCAGTCTAACATGATTCATTATTATCCTTAAATTATTTATTTGTCATCCAAGATCGAGATTGAGATCAAAACTTATTCTTCTTTAGTCTTAAGGATAGGTTCAACTTTCCTAGAATTTATGATTGCTCCAACTATAGCAAAGAAAGGCCTGCGTTAGTGTTGGACCCCATACCCCACCCGTAGGTATTTAGGGGTTATACCCCGGCGTGTGTCGCGGTATAACCCGCAAACACACGCTTTTTATACCGCGACACACGCCGGGGTATAACCCCCAAATACCTACGGGTGGGGTGTGGGGTCCAACAGTTAGAGTCGAAATTATTCATTATTCAACCGTAATTATTTGGGTTTTTTATTTGTCAAATATGCAGCTTCGACCATCACAATGCCCCCTCGAAGAGCTAGACAATCAGAGGAAAGCATCGAATGTCCAGTGAGAAGGGACAATGTTGCAGGCATTGTAGGTGTGTATGATGCCCCTTTTTCCATTTATTCCGAGGAAGAAGGAGCGAGGTACAGGGAACTCCATACTAAGAGCATTCAAGTTCCAACGTATTTTAATTTTGAGGTGCTAGATCAAATAGGATTGACTGATATATTTATGACATTATTTCGGAGAGGTAGATGGGAACATTTTGTCCGAATGAATTACCCTGTTTACCGTGACCTGACACTCGAGTTTTTCACATCTTTGAGGTATGTTTCTAGCAAACTGAAGAAATTGTGGTTTAGATTATGAGGGCAGGTGTGTTCTATGGATGATAATATGTTACGGTTTATATTTGGGTTTGCACAAAACGATATTAATGATGCACATAAGTCGTTCAGCACTAGTTTGTATTGGAAATATTTAATAAACTTGGATGAGTATGATTCACACATTGCATCCAATGCACAAATTATAAACCCGTAATTGAAGCTGCTGCATAAATTCATGTGTGGTGTTGTTTTCAGAAAACGATAAAGTACAAAATGTTCAAGGAAGGAGCTTTTCCTATTATGGTGCATCGAGCATGGACATAAGCCGAACATGTTCGGTTATGTGTGTAGAACTTTGATCGAATTAGTGGGGAGAAGGGGAAACAGCCTGGGAATGGGTTATGCAGCAACTGCATTGGCTGAAAATTTTAGGATTGATCTTAGTGAGTTGAACATGCTGAGAAATAATTTTTTCAATGTACCGTACCTCACGAGGGGGAGGTCTCTCTGTCGCGAGACAGAGCCTGGGTGGAAGCCTGGCTCGCCAGGGCGACCGGCGCACGGTCGCTACCCGCGAGCGAGCCACTGGCAAGGCTCGCGAGGCCCATCGGTCGCCATGGCGAGGCTGGGTGGAAGCGTGCCTCGCCAGGGCGACCGGTGCACGCTCGCTAGGGCGAGCTGTCGCCATTGGCGATCCTGCTGGCTCGCCCCCGCGAGCCGGCCACTGCCAAGGCTCGGGAGGGCCACCGGTGGCCCTCGCCAGCCAGCCTGCCTCTGACGATGAATAATACAAAAAATAATATCATAATAATTATTATGATTTATATTTATATTATTATCTAATTATCTCAAACAAATTATTATTACCACAATTATTATTATGGTTATTCATTTATTGTTATAGTTATAATAATAATAATAATAATAATAATAATAATAATTATTATTATTATTATTATTATTATTATTATCTTATTACAATAATTTGTATGTACTATCATTCAAATAATTATAAAATTGAGATAATAATATTAATTATAATAATAATAATAATAATAATAATAATAATAATAATAATAATAATAATAACAATAACAATAATAATAAAACTAACAATAACAATTAATAATAACTATAGTAATAATAATACGATTTAGATAATAATAATAATATATAATAGTTTATAATTATCAGTTTTAATAATAATAATATAATCATAAATTAATAATATTTATAATAATAAGTACATAAACTGAAGTCGAGAAAGAATAGTAATAATAGTTTACAATTATAACGAATATAATTTTAATCATAATAATAATTTTAATTACGATAAGAAGAAACTTACTAATTATAAAAGATTTCATTATCAAAGAAGAAATTGAAGTCATTAATAAATTTAATTATCATAAAGAACAATATAATTATAATTACAATACTAATACTAAAAAATAAATATAGCACAAAGATTAATACAATTATTACCAAGGAAATTAATAATAATAGTAATTAATTTAATAATTACTCTATAATAATTTTAATAACAACAGTTATGTATTTAATAATAATATTTCTTAGTTATTATAATAATGAAATAAATTTAATAAATAATTACTATTATAAGTGTTAACAATAATAATAACAATAATAATGATAATAATAATATCATTCAAATATATTATTATTATGTGTAATTATTGTAATTCAAAGTGTTTTATGATTATAGTTATTATTATTATTAAATATTTCATATTAATTATTAATCAAAAATATTATTTCAAATTATTCAAATATATTATTATTTTGTGTAATAAATGTTATTATTATTGTTATTGTTATTATAATTATTACATAATTTGTAATACTAATTATAATATTAAAATTATTATTATTACATTTAAATTTATTGTTAATCAAATTTATTATTACAATTTCTTCAAATTGTAAATTATTAGGTCTAATTACTGTTATCATTATTATTATATAAGTTGTATTTATTATTATTCAAATTTATTATTGTTAATAATATTATTATATAATATGTAGTTGTAAGTATTCTATAGTTTTATTACAATTAATTCAAAGTTGTTACTAGTATGTCTAATTTTGATTATAATTATTCTGATATTTGTCATAATAACTAATTATTATGATACTGTTAATGATTGTAATTACTATAAAATATTATGATTAAATTTATTGAGCCGTATATATGAATATTATGTATAATTATTATTATGATTATTATGTTTGTTTTCGTTATTATTTTGATGAAATCCGTTATTATAACCATTAGTTATTAATTATGATTAAATTCGGTTTTCTATTTATTTAATCAATGATTTCAATAATTATGTAATTGAAATTGTTTTTAAGATTATTGAATTATTGTGGAATTCAGAACGTGTTATAAATGAATTCAAAAGAAAATTATTATTAATATATATATTATTAATGAAGTCTGTACACATTAATTAACAGTAATGATGAGCCCCCAAAGCCTTGTCATTTCCAAAGCTATAGTACAAACAATTCCCGCCATTTAAGTTATATGGTAATATTATGGCCACAAACTTTGTTTACTGTTGAATCCTAAGAAACCAGAGCATCGTCTTCAACAAGCTGCGTTTTTTCAAACATTTTCCTGACATTTCATCGCATTCTCAGGTGTAAAATTTTTGTTAAGCATTTGTCTATTAACTGCTGAAACTTGGAATATGGTTGTCGTTTGGCTTTGTTAATTTTGAAGCTGCTTGTTACAGATATGTAGTTATTGTGTTCTGCTCACAGTAAATGTAGCAGAGATGTAGAATTTATTGTTATATAAGTGGTATGTTTTTGTTTAACGTTTTGGTATTGAATGTGATGTCAGTGCTTCTGTTAATAAATAGTGGCTTGATATAGAGGTAAGTGCTAATTGTTATGTTAAGGTTCTGTTGGTTTTAAATGTATGCAATATGGCAGTGGTTTGTATGTGTCAATTTCAATGGTGTCTGACTTTTGTGCCAGTCTTTATAGCTTATGGTTATACATAGACATCAGTGATAACATATGGAGTGTGTAAATGTTTGGCTGTACCATAACCGTAACTGATAATAAAACAGTTTGACTTGAGTTGGTGGCAATTAAGGTGTAATGAATGTGTAAGTGAAAACGTTATTCTTTTGAACTTGGAAACAACTTTGCTGCATATTCAATTTTAACATGTGTGTTACACGAAAGGCATAAGACATGGATGGAAACAAAAAACAATTTGTTAACTCTGTGTTATATAGTAGTCGTTATTGCTTGTCTTATGAATCATATGTGAAATTTATTGTCCTCGTGTATTAATGTTACAGGTGTGAAAATGGAAGGTACATCGACACCATGTCGTCGTTTAAATTACGGATGTGATGATGAGCAAGGTCAGAATGATATGGGCATTGGGATTGGGATCTGTAATATGAACGCAAGGCAGTTGGTTGGACGAGAGTTAGTACCAAAAATTGGCATGCAGTTCGCAACAGAAGAAGAAGCGTATCAATTTTATTTAACTTATGGGAAGCATGCGGGATTTGGAATTAGGCGCAGCAAAAGTCACAAAGATAAAAGTGGTAACTTGATTTGTAGGCTATTTTGTTGTAGTGCTGAGGGTCAGAGGATGCCTGATAAAAGAGATCTGTCTGTAAGAGCTCCA
>JANZLX010000211.1:2873814-2911365 GCA_025531955.1 Erythroxylum orinocense
CGTTATCAAATTTTGTGTTGTGTGTGGTTGCTTTATTGGCTTTCTAGTAGTGTGGAAATAGTTTAATTTCCTAACAAATGGGTCGTCATGTGTTGATGTGGTTAACAACGCTGTACAGCTTTTTAACGTCAAACACGGTCCTCTGGTCGATGAGCTCAACAATGGTCTTCCCGGTGCAAAGTTCATCTATGTCGATGCCTTCCATATATATTCAAGTTTATACTCTGGTGCACATCAACTTGCTAAAGCAAAGCTCTCTAGTGTTTTACAAATTGCATGATTCTTTATCCCAAGTTTTATGCATTCAAAGAAGTCATTCATATATAACAAAAATTTATATTTCAACTCAAACCTGGAAAGTATTTGATGACGTAATTTAATACATCTAACACAATTCACTGTATCGTTATTTTGTGTCAAAATGAGAATTTAACATGTCTAATATAAACGTTAATTCTAACAAAATAATGTTTTTTCTTTCAGGGTTTAGGGTCACAAATGCTTCATGTTGTAAAGTGATTACAGGCTCACCAACTTGCATTCCTCAAGGAACATCGTGTCCAAATAGGGGAGAATATTTTTGGTGGGATGCTCTTCATCCATCAGAAGCAACCAACCTAATGTTTGCTAGAAGATCTTACAATGCACAATCACCACTTGACACTTACCCTTTTGACATTAATCATCTAATTCTTATCTAAGTAGCCAAATTACGTCATATCTGGACAATCAACACAACAAAACAGTGGTTATTCTCGGTGAATTTGTTGTATAATAAGTGTTGATATTGTATTGCCATGTATAACAAGTACTTATGGCTAATAAACATGACCAGTGGCGAAGCCAGAAATTTGTTTTAGGGAGGGCAAGGTATATATATGTAGTTTTTTTCACGGGGGCAAAGTGAAATTTGTATACACAGTAAACGCCCTCAACTCTATATACACATATATATTTTTTTATAAAAAAAATTTGAGATTTGCCCACCCTCATGCCCATGTAGCTTCGCTACTGAACATGACCTCAATTTTTGGAAACAACCTTTTAATTAATTAAGACTACGTATTATTGGACCTCTTTTATATTAGTAAAGTTTTTAAAAAAGTTTAAAATTTTTAAAATTATATTTTTTAAAAAATTTAAAATAATATTATTTTGTAATTGATCGTGAAGCCTTGGGTCAGTCTAGGCATTGACAGTCGAACCTAAGCCCGACCCTGACACTAGATTTGACCAATCAAATGAGGCTTGGCCTGTTAAATTTGAGTCCAACAGGCTAACCCAAGTCCAATTGTCATGCCTATTAATAAGTGGCAGAAGGGTTATAACAGGCTAGTCGACGGATTGTTTCAGAAGCTATAAAAAGGTAACTTCGTGCCTGGTTAAGGAATCGACTAACTGCTAGCCCAGTTAGAATATCTAGCTAGTCAAAGACTAGTGTTCGGTTAGAAAAACATGTCTAGAAACTAGTCATTATAGGGATATTAGGTTTTCCTTAGAAATATATATATATAAATAAAGATTAATTAAGCTGTGAGAAGAATCTTTAATATTTGTTTGTGTTTGTATAACAATTAAGAAAATTATTTAAGATATATATTGTGACGTTAAACATATATTTATTTATTTATTTAAACGAAAAAATTTGCAGTTGTTATCTTTTAAATGCATACTAAGTAAATTTTTAAAGATACAATAGTCTGCAAAATACGTCAACTGAGTACTTCGCATTAGGTAAGTCCTGTACAACAGGCTCGATTGAAAGAACATAAGTAGAAGAATTCGAACACAATACAGTTTAACCTTATGTACTCAACTCTACCAATCTTAAAAGATTTACTCTCTTTTCATAATAAATGTCAGGAATTTCATATTGGATAATTACAAAGGTATTCAAGAGTTTATAATAGTGTACAAACCTCCTCCTTTTGAGCTAGCTTTTGAGGGTGAGTTAGGCACTTTCTATCATGGTATCAAAGTCAATTTGTCTTGATGGTTTGGGGCAGTGCCTGGTTATGTCCCTTTACTGAATATGTCCATCAGATGTCCAGTCCTGCTCTGGACTGAGGAAGTGTGTCAGGAATCCCACATCGGACAATTACAAAGGCATTCAAGAATTTATAATAATGTACAAACCTCCTCTTCTTAAGCTAGCTTTTGGAGGTGAGCTAGATACTTTCTAACAATAAAATAAGATAATTATAAAGATTTTCTTTTACGAAGGATCGGTAAAGTTGTTTCTCGGTGACCTTATGATCATAGGTTAAATTAACAAAAATAATTTTTTTATAAAACTATATAACCCTTCTCCATTTTCCTGTGAAGCGGAATTTCTGAATATGTTGACTTTTACTTCGTTGCGAAGAAATGTAGCACATTTTCACAATAAAACTTGGAAGAGTGGAGATAGGCCAAATGTTAATGTCATATTCTTACCTTGCAACGTAAAAGTTTGAATATCAAAACTCGATAAGTTAGGATTAACACTCAAAGATAAACCCAATTAACATTCAACGAGTGTGAGTAAATAAAATAAAACGTTGGGGTCCACAAAGAAGCCATTCCACCAATGCCACTCGTTGGAGAAAACTATCACAATTCACAACCACCGTTGACAATAATACCGCCGCGTGCTCTCCTCCCAGCCACCAGCTCCGGCCGCCTCCAACCCTGCCACGTGGAGCTTCATTGCGGAGCTACATTGCGCCCCTTTTTGGTACAATGTATGGCTCTGGAATGAATTGTTGATATTTATATCTTAACGGTCTGTGGCTTGCCACGTCACTGATGGTAAAAAGTGGGCCCGAATAAGTACGAGTAATTTTATGCTCTGAAGCTTCCTCTCCTTACCCTTCAATTCTACACGACGCGGCATATTTCCTTTTTGATCCATTTACCCATATGACCCTGCTTATCAGTTATATTTACTAATATCCTTAATGTGTAGCTCTTAGATTTTTTATGATTATTATAAAATGAAGTAATTTGTAATTGAATCTAAAAGTAACCTCGTCAATTATCCCAAGGCCCACCCTCGTTTACATTACCCACATACATACACACACATATATGTAGTTAAATAATATAATTATAATTTAATTTAATTAAGTTTAAATATCTATTTTAAAAAAAATCAAATTTACATAAAATGTGAATAAAATTATAATTATTTGATCAAGTAATTCTTAGTGATGTTTTTTATTAACTAAGCTATAATACAATTAAAATATCATTTTTCTCTTATAAGATCATTTTATTAATAAATAAATAAATCATGTCTATCATGTGTATATATATATAATTTAATAAATGTCCAACTAAAATGCAAAATTTAGGAAAATCTAATAATACATAATTTTGTTTTTATTAATAAAGAGATTGTTTTCAAATATTATATATATATATATACACACACAAATAAATAATTATGCCTAATTAAATTTAGAAAATTTAATTTATTTTAGTTCGCATTCACTAAAAAGTCAATTATATTAAAAAATTATTTTGATTGAATAATATTTAAGTATTAAATAAAACGAAATTGTTTTATTTTAAATTAGAAGAACATGGTCATCTCAACGTTTACAAGGGGTTGAGTGGTAAATACGGAAGAAAATGACGAGCAAACCCAAGTGAGGTGAGGGGACTTGAAGTCACGTTGATACACGGGACATGATTCGACGTAGTCAAATAACGACACGTGTTGGTAATCCTATGGGTCTGTCCAAAATTCTTGGTGGAGGATTGGGCATGTGGTTTTGTGTCCAGAGATATTTTTCCCAAGGCCAACCACACCCATATGTTTGTTTAAAATATTAACTTGCTCTTTACTCAATGCAATTTGTGGCCCTTGGAATTTCTTTTTTTTACTCTTTTTCTACTTCTAGAGTACTATAATTATAACACGCTATTCCCAATTTGTGTAATTATTTTTGGATTTAATATTACATAATTAGATATTACTTATTTTGAATTTTTGATTACTCGAGATTTGAAATAATTTATAAGATTTTTTAAAAATTGCGTATAATTGATAACTCTTTACTTATTTTGATTATTTCCTTTAGCTAAGATAAAATCAAATTAGTTTAAAATTGTAAATTTGATATTATTTTAAGTTATTTCAATAAATAAAACGATATTTGGTGGTTTTTATTTTTTACAAATTAAACTTTAATAAGAACGGTGAAGTGATCATGATATATATGAAAACTAATGGACTTGAGATGCTTAGGACAGAACATTGAGAAGTTCGAAGGAAACGAGGTTTGTGACCTCATCTTCTCTCCGTCTCTGATACAGAAAAATGAAGGCTAAAGCTAGGGTTTGTGAGCTCTGCGACCGAGAAGCCAGACTCTACTGCGAATCTGACGATGCGTTTCTTTGCTCTGACTGCGACTTCAACGTTCACGACGCTAACTTCCTCGTTGCTCGTCACATTCGCCGGTTGATCTGCTCCGAGTGTAAGGCTCTTACGGGTTACTGCTTCTTCGGTGCCCGATCACCCTATCTCCAGCCGCTCCGGTGCAGGGACTGCTCGTCAGAGTGTGTTGTCAACGAAGAAGACGAAGAAGAAGGAGAAGGGGAACTGGACTCGATCTCTGGCTCTTCTTCTTGTTCTTCTACTTTATCGCTGGCTTGCATTTCGAGCAACGAATCTCAAGCTCATTATCGAAAAGTTTCTTCCTTGAAATCGGTGACCAGAGACGCTGAAGAGAGGAGTAGGAAGCTCCCGGGGAGATTTTCCGGTGGGAAGGTGGTAAAGTCGGCGGAGGGTGTTTTCGTAAATTGGTGTAAAAAGCTTGGGCTGAGTGGTAATTCGCTGCTTTCATCGGCGACTCGAGCTTTCTGCTTGGGTTGGGTTAAATTTGGAAGGGTATTGCCGTTGAGAGTGTATCTAGCGGCGTCGTTTTGGTCCGGAGTAAGATTAAGCGGAGACAAATCCACTGCCACGTGGCACAATATGAGGAGATTGGAGGAGGTTTCAGGAGTTCCGACGAAGTTGATCACCGCCGTTGAATCGAAGATCGAACACTTCATTAGAAGATCAGGGCAAGACTTGAAAGAGGGATGGGCTGAGTCCTGAAATCTGAATCCTGATGCGACGTCGTTTGCCTTACGTGTGTGCTTACAATTTACTTCAAGCGTTGGTAACTTTAGGTCAATTCCTAATCATATTTTTAGAATTTTAAGCCATTTGAAGAACAATGTTCCTTAAAAAAAAAAAAAAAACCCTAACCGATAATTCGGTGATCTCACTTCCTGAATTTTCAATTTGCAAGACCAAAGTCATTATAGAGTATGTAGCTTCACAACTTTGAGTTTGATATATATATTGGAGTTTTTATTGTATTCCTTACTTTTTTATAATAATTTATATCATCATCTTTGTTATCATTCACTCCGCAATCTCGCAATCAAGTGGGATCTGGAGAGGTTGGATAATACACAACTTTAACCCTAGATAGTAGAGGTACTCAAATAAATACTTATTTTTAATAAATTAATAAATTAGAATTCAAATAAATGCTTATTAATAAAACTTTGAATTTCAACATTTTCAATTAATAAAAGTATTCTATTTTAATAATAATTTAAATTTTAATTTTTATTTAATTATTAGATAATTTTATGAAAATTTAAAATTGATTGAATCTTTTTAAATTTTTTATCTTGACTAATTTTTAAATTAATAATTAGCACAAGGTATCATCATTTTTAAGATATGAGAATGGGGTAGTATTTTATGTAGCATTATTCGAACAATAATGCCTTATGACCATGATAATGGAATTGTCCAATCGGAGGAGTTTGCAATATATAAAATTAGGACACAGTCGCCGAGTTGCCGGCATCCCAAAATTGTTGGTTAATTATTTTATTCCCCAACCCATTTTTGACAAGATTTTTGGTTGTGTATGGGAGCCAGTAGTAGTGGTTGATTTGCATCTCACGATTCGTGGCTTGTCCAAGTTATACGAATACAAAGACCAAAAGCCAACAAGCTAGGCTAGGACTATCATTACAATATTCCTCAACTTGAGATATTATAATGAGAAAAAAGGTTTTAATTAATATAAAATTCTCATTTGCAATGAAAAATAATCTCAAAATATGAAAGAAATTTAATTAATACGAAATTCTTATATCTAATGAAAAAAGAACCAATGATTTAATTAATAAGATATTCTTATCTTCAATAAAAAATAATCTATAATCTTACGATCTTGTTAATCCTATTCATTAACTCGGGTTACCAAAACGAAAAAAGAGTTTAATTAACAAGAAATTGACTTTATTTTTTAGTGTTTGTTTGGATAAGCTTATATCAGTAGAGCTTTTGTCAGTAAAGTTTTTGTTAGTAGAGCTTTTCAGAGAATAGATTTTTTAAAAGAGCTTCATACAATAAACTATTTGGCAACATAAAAATAAAAAAATACTTTTAATTTTAACTATATTTTATTTTGTAATATAAATTATTTATGCATATAAATGTTATTTAAAATATATGAAATAATATGCAAAGCACAATATATTAATTATTGTATAATTTAAAACCATATGAAACATAAATGAAAATATATCTAACCAAATCTTTTGTATGGATTATAACATAAGTAAAAATAATATCAAAATATCTACCTGAAAAAGTTTCTTTTTTTATAATCTCGAGCTTCTTAAAAAGCTATATTTTAATTGCAAAAAAAGTTATATCTACTAAAAAAGTGAATTTTAACTTTACAGTCAAACAATTATTAAAAAAAATTACAATAGAAAAAATTGCTTATTCATTCTTCAAAAGTTGAACCAAGTATAAACTTAATTGGAAATATTATAGAAAAGGGTTTAATTAATCTAAAATTATGATTTCATTGAAAATTTTAATTTTACAACCTAGTTAACCCTGTTCCTCAACTTGAAATATTATAATCAGAAAAGGGTTTTAATTAATATACTAATTTTCTCAACCATACATCATGATTCATGAGACTTGTATGCTTATTCTACGTATCAGAAGTTGGAAAAAAGCATATCTTTGGGAGACAAAAGCTCTCGATTCATTACCATAGAACATGGGCCAAGTATTTTAAATATGCAACGTCTAGAACAAAGAATCTGTTGGCTTGCTCCATAATAAGCTGTATTGAGACTTAACATCATATTCAGATATGAATATTATAAACGTGAGGACTGGATTGTGCTTGGTGAGACTTATGAGGTATGGGAAGAGAGGTTGGTGGGAACGGTGGTTGTGGATGCGGTTTAAAGTTGTTGCAAGAAGAACCAAAAATGGAAAAGACATATAAGTGTTGGAGATGGTGTAATGAAAAAGCTAAGGCTTATATTTGTATTTATTATTTTGTAATGAAAAATTAATGTATTAAAATTATTGACAATAAATAAATTTAAAAATTCATATTAAAGTTTCTAAAGACAGAATCAAGAATTTAAGATATGAGGGTCCAAACACTACTGAGCCTCAAATAACTCTGTCACTAGACCTCAAATAGCTCTATCTCTGAAAGTTTCGTACAAATTCTCTAATATTTAATTTCAATTAAAAATTCTTTTTAATTTTTATTTTTATAAACAATTATTCTTAACAGATCTGGACACCATCAGATATATCATTTGGTTATTTTTTAAATGCATTTATTGTAATTTTATTTACATAATTATTTAGCGACTCAGTTTTACTTTTTTACTCTTGAATCTGCATTACTCTTTTATTGTCACACCTGCATGTGGATCTATCGAAAACAACTTATTTATTATGTAGGGGTAAGGTTGCGTACTATCACACTTTCCCATATCCCACTTTATTGCGAAACTTCGGACTAAGTGTGATGACGACGGTGATGATAAAAAAATTTTCTTTTAAACTTCGGTTAAAGAATAACGATGAAAAATACACAATATGAATACTATATATGGATTAATCAAATATCATTAATATGGTAATCAACTTATTTCTTAAACTCAGCTTAAAGTAATTAAATTTGATTTAAATATATAATTTAATAATGATAATAATAATTTATTAATTTAGGTTATATTTAATTATTTCTGTTTAAATCAAAGACTTGAACTAGATATAAAATTTCAAAAATTAAGATTTTTTTTTAAAATATGATGATTGAAAATCTTTTATTCCATATTTGTACCTTTTAAACAAAGAAATGGCAATAATGGCCTTTCGTACTTACTTTATAGGAAGGCAAATTGGGAAGCAAATGCCAACCACAAGTTGTGGTTTTGTTGTTTGTTCTCTTACTCCCAATCAATAGCTTAACTTAAGACTCTTCCATCATTAATTAGCACAATTATTCTTGTACTATTACCTAATTAATAATTATATAAACAGTAGTGGGGTTGTGTGGTGGTGGAATGAAGTGTTTGACATTTGAAATGGTTATTGTGTTTGTTGGAGAAATTAACTCCACAACCGAAAGGTTCCTTAACTGTTCCTGCAAAATCTGTTTGTGTCTTCAGGGGACCAAACTCCAATCTGCCATACAATACAAGTGGAAAAAAGTGAGTGAACACTCACTCACTTTTTTCCACTTGTATTGTATGGCAGATTGGAGTTTCTCACTCACATTTGCCACCTTCAATCTAGTGCATGAAGATGGTAGTTCCGCCCGGTCCGACCTAAAATTAACGGGTTATATTCGAGTTAATTAGATTTTAGATTGAATTAAGGTCCAAGGAAGTGATTTTAGATTTAACCTAGAAGATTCCAACAATTTATTTTTTACTTAAAATAATTAAATTTTAAGAAAAATTTTCAATACAATGTCAATTTAACTATAATAAAATGTTTAGTTCACTTGTTGGAATAGATAAAGAATGAAATGATTATTCTTAAAAATAAAATAATTGAGGAATATAATGAAATAGGTATTACTTAGTTTGGTTTATTCCAAAGAATTTCTAATAATGATATATGTCAACGTTTAGTTTGAAAACATAAATTTGAGATGACAGAGAAATAACTAATAAAAAGATCAAACTATTCATTATAGTCTCTATTATTATTATTATTATTATTATTATTATTATTATTATTATTATTATTATTATTATTATTATTATTATTATCATTATCGTCGTCATATTTATTAAAATTATTAATAATAATAAAGTTAGATTGTCTTTACCTATTTTGCGTTTCACGGAATAGATAAAAATAGGGGGAGGTATCTTTAACTATTCCTGAAAGAGTAGGAATAACTAAACCTGTGATTAATTATTTTATATGTTATTTTTTAATCAAACAATGAAATAATTATTTATTAGGAATATATCGGTAATAGAATAGCTATCTCACTCAACAAAACATGCCATAAGTTTATAAAAAATGACGTCGTTTTGATTACTTCAATTAAATTCGAATTACATGGTGTAAGTCTAACTGAACTTCGAGCCGTAAGTTAAAAGATTGCACTAGATCAAACCAATGACCAACTTGATTCAATTCGATTAATTATCATGTCTAAAAATGTAATTAAACTAATGGTAACTGTGATAACATTTTGATCGACATATTATAAAGATTGAATCGAAAAGAATCGAATCTCTTGAATTTAAACTTAAAGCTTGTTTGAATTTTAATTTAATCTGTAATTTAATTTAATTTGTTAATTTTAATTTGAATCGGTGTGAAATCATAAATTATATTTGTAGATGTTGACTAGAACAATATAGGATAAAGTTTTTCTTTACTGTTTGAATGTCACAATAGTTCATAGATAGAGTTTATATATGAAAAATGCTAATAAAAATAATTTCACATTTCACCAAAACCTTCTCTTGCAAAGTTGAATTAGGGTTAATTAGGATTTAAAAAGATTTAGTAATATGCATAGTTATCTCTAATTTGTAAAGTGCCTGTTTCGAAATGACTCTTTTCTAATTTAAATATAATTTAATATGAAAATATTAATTAAATATATAATAAAATAATTAACAAATATTTAAAACACAATTTTAGAAACCTCAATTATTATAGAGATAATAAATTAAATAATGCTTAATTGTTTATAATTTTTAATTTAATACTAAATCTTTTAAAGTTTTTAATTTAGTGACTAATTTTTTAAAACTCGTAAGATTAAAAGATTATTTGTTTGATACGACGCTTTTATCAAATATCACGTGAATGTTTATCTATTAGTTACATTGATTAGCAGAAGGGCCGAGTCAAGCTCCTGTCCTAAAATTAATAAATTTGGTTTGAATTGACTATAATTTGGGTATCTTTGTTTTAATTTTAAGTATTGTGTCAAGATAAAATTACACCAAAAATGAGTTTAAAAGTTTAAAGAAACTATATGACAATTAAGTATTTGATACATAAAGAAGTTGGTTCTGGATTGTCTAATAACATGGAATTCTACATTCAAGATGTCAATAGTTGACAAGTAAGTATATTAAAGTGACTACCAACATTAAGTGCACACGCTAGAAATGGTACGCAGTATGCTCAATAATAGCCTGATGCTCCAAAGAAGGCAGGCTCTTTTAGCAATTGAAGGTATGAGTGTCATTCAGTCAGGTTGGGTATGGGCCTTCTAGGCTCGAACTCAGATTTGAAGTTTTATGTTCGAGTTTAAGAAAGCCCGATTAGACTTGATACTTGCGGCCATAGCCTAAGCTTGAGCTCGAGTACCGATCTGAGTCTGAGCCCAATTTAGTAGTCTAAAGTTTGATTGGGTTGGGCCAAACCTGATCAGGCTTAGGTGATAAGAATTTCAATCGGATTTGAGCTAAGTTTAATTAATTTTTAATTAAAAATTTAAAATGCCTATTGATTTTGGGCTTTATCGAAGCCTGCCCAATTGAGTTGATCGAGCATCGAGCTCAGGATTTCTAGAAAAATAACCTAGTGGGTTGGTGTAGGTGGCGCATACCTTCGTCGCTTAACCAAGAGATCCCAAGTTTAATCCCTGTCTTTGGGAATGCAGTAGATTCCTGGCCCAGCTGTGACCCCCATTTGAGATGTATCACGCAGCGAAGGGAGATTAGTCACTAGCTTCGGCCCAATAGACACCTCGTAGGAGGCAAAAAAAAAAAACAGGATTTCTAGAAAAGTTTGAGTTTGAGCATCAAACTCAAACTTTGACTTAAAAGTCTAAAATTAGAAAAAATGTTTGAGTCTAAATCAAAGCTTAATTAATTCATATCAAACCTATTGACTTTGATCCAGAGTGACTCATACTAGACCGAACAAGTACAATTATTTTAGAGGACAAAAGATACGCTCTCTCTTCTTCTTCTTGCTTTGCTCTTTTCTTTCATTTTTGTCCTTTACTGAGCTTCTAAGTTAGAACAAAACCCGAGCTTTTGATAACCCTCACTAAGCTTCTGCTTCCAGCGACTATGGAGGCTGTCTCAAGCTCATTTTTCGCCCCCAGATTGCGGGAAACATGCCCAGATCTTAACATCCCATCTTCTTCTTCCTCTTCCTTATCATCTGTTTCATTGAAACTACTCAAAAATCGTACTGAGTCTCTTAAAGTTGCCGAAACTCCTGGTTTTCTCTGCCTTCGCGAAGTTCGTTGTCAAGCTTCCGAGTTGCAAGGCGGTGACAATGAAGATCAGAGTGATAATGGGTCTGGTTTAGTTTCCCACGAGGCTCACTCTTTGTCCCATGTAATCAGTCGTAGATACTCACCTTAACTTGTAACTAAGTTCCCATCATACTACTTTCATTGTCGTCGGTGTCTGCTTGTCTGTGTTGGATGGTTTGATACGTTAATGTTGTATTCTGAGGAAATTCATATATAAAAGCAGGGGACTTGAAGTTTTTATGTTTACTTTTGACATGAAAAATTTGCAATCTTTTCGAATAACTATTACATAGCGCAAGCATTCATATCTTTATGATTTCTTGGCATTTTAGAGCTCCATTAGATTTCACATTTGTTCTTCCTAATTATGTTCTAGACCGTTACAGTTTTCAGTTTTCAAGTATTTATTTTTGTGTGTATAAGCTGAATCAATCTGAATTCTTACAAATTAGTTTTCTTTTTCTCCCTATTTGTGAGACGTTAGCATGTAATTGTTGTGGATGTTCTCGTACTGAAAGTCTGTCATGCTCTTTAAATCAATGAAAAGTGCTATAACTTAAAAATTCTCAACATTGGTTCTTGAGTTTCTGTGACAGTTAGAGTTTGGTTTGTAATTGTTGACCGTTCAGTTTTTGTATGTTTTTACCTTGACATGTCAATATTCAGATTCTGTTGTAATCTGCCATTTTTGATGGGAATAGTGCATCCTTATATAATATGTGCATTATGTGTTTTTCATGACATAGAAAGTTATTGGATGTATCAAATCGCTACTTCAGATTGGTATTGATGGCCTCTCTGATATCATGAAGGATTTAATAAAAAATCAAAGTGGGGAAATGGATGCAGAGGGAGAAATAAAGCCTGAGAAACCACTTTCGGTCCCACATGGAAGCGGAACAGGTGGGGGAACTAGAGCTGGACTTTTTAGAACTCCAATATCTGGCGGAGTGCAGACTGCAACCTCTGCTCATGGCTTACCTCCACCGGCCTTAGCTGTTCGAAATCTGATGGAGCAGGTGAGGCTGTTCCTTAGGTCTGAAATCTTCTTTTGCAATGATTTTTAAAGGAATTACCTCAATCAAATTGTATTAAATATCCTAATTTTCCTGGTTATTAAGGCGAGATTTGCACATCTGTGCACTGTAATGTCTCGAATGCACCACCGTCGGCAAGGTTATCCATTTGGTTCCCTAGTAGACTTTGCACCAGATTCAACAGGACGTAAGTCAACAAAATCTTTTGGCATCTGATTCAAATGTGTGACCCTTCTCTTCTTAATAGGTTGGCACCGGATATATAGCATAATGAAGTTCAAATGGCTGAGGTTTTTCCTGCTATATGACCTATCCTGCCTGGTTATGATGCTTTGTTCTGTTTACCTGAAGAGTATCTATATAAGTATTAAGAATGCTAATATGCTGGAGTAGATCTGTTGCCCATGATTCTCCATGTTCATGTTGAAATCCATAGTTCTTATATTTCAGCTTATCACTTGCTTAATTATATTATTTACCTTATATGCAGATCCTATATTTTCATTTTCCCCACTGTCCATCCACTCAAGAAATTTGTTAGGAGATCCTAGATGCTCACTTGTTGTACAGGTTAGATGTCTCCTTTTCATACTTCAATTTTTTTGGTTTGTTTTGCTTCATACATGAACTTTGATGTTGGGATTCGGTAGATACCTGGCTGGAGTGGATTATCAAATGCAAGAGTAACAATCTTTGGTGATGTCTTCCCACTTCCAGAACATCAACAGGTACGACTTTTCTCTCTCTCAACTCCCCCTCTTTCTGTGTCTCTCACACATATATGCACATACTTTGCACAAGCACATGCACATATACCCTGATAGACACATGCTTGAAGTATATTTTTGTTGTATTCTTTGAAGTATGGCTGTGAGATGTAACACTGTAAACTTTTAATGAATAGCTTGCATTTATTGTCTTATCGAGAAAGTCGTTTAGCAGTTGATCCAGTTCGAGGCTTCAGCTTTCAGATTGATTCATTCTACCTGTTAATCACAAGCACCAGCTTGTATAATGTCCAATGTGAATCATTGTGCTTTTGTAAATTTCAGTCTCAATTGTTACATTTTGGCATTTTGCAATCAGGATTGGGCTCACAAGCAGTATATAGCAAAGCATCAACAAGGGCGTTCCCAGCAGTGGGGGAATTTCTATTATTTCCGAATGCAGAATATAAGGTTTGTTTTGTACCATATTATAATTTCTTTGAAGTTTATACAATTTTGACCAGTTGTGCAAAGGTTGTCACTATTTGCATTTTTAGCTAGGTGGTTATTGGACTACTTATTATTGTTGACGGCTGATTATGGCAAATTTTGTGAGTATATTATTGTTGATGGCTGACTATGGCAAATTCTGTGAACATCCAGGACACTATTTTTTCTGGGTTTATAAACATTTTCAACTTAAGGCCAGCTTAGCTGTCAGAAGATCCTATAACTTCGGTTCACTGCCCTTTTAGTTGCTAATCATGACATTAGTCTCTTAGAAGGAAGGCACATAGTGACATAGGACTAACAGATGAGTACTATAAACTGGAAATAGGGGCTGCTGCAACTTTGAACTGAGGGTGAAAATAAAAAGTACAATGAAAATAAACGAAACATCTAGGAATTGAAACAAACACATAAATCAAACTAATGGGTTTCTAGAAGTCACTTCTAGTGTTTAGCAATCACTCTTAAATATCTAAGAGTCACTCTCAGAAAGAAAAATGCCAAACTTAAAAAAAAGTCTATCCTAATTATTTTTTGAATGTTGAAAGTATAACATATATAAGAAAGAGTTTTGAAATCGTAATCCTAATAGAATAGGAAATCCTACTAAATTTCCAAATTAATAATAGAATCATATTTAAAAATGATTCTTATTATTTTTTGATAGAATTAAACCCTGATTTAATAAAGAAAATTCAAAATGGACATGTTTATCTTTTCTAATAATGAAACTTAACTAAATTTTTATTCTTTTTCAAAATAGCATTATGTGAATATCATTCTTGTAGCTACATTATGATTTCAAGAACTAACATATGCAACTGTCAGTGACATATATTTTATAGGAGGCTTTGGCACTGTTGCTTGGGTTGATGTTAAGGAATATGAGGCCCTTCAACCTGATAAGATTGCTCTTGATGGTGGAGAACCAATTCTAAAGGTCAGATTTAAGTTTTGATATGTTCTGACTGCTGGTGGTTTTGTTCCTCTCCTGACATTTGTTTTATTCTTAAGTAACTTTCTCTTTTGTTCTGCAATTCTTGCAATTTTTAAGTTAGAATTTTCATATTCGAAGAGATGCAGATATAATTCTAATTAGTATAATTTGCTCAGAGGTGGAATTTCATTCTAACAGTCCTTGTTAAAACTAGAAAAAGAATGTTTTCAAGGGCCTTGTTTGTAGACTTGAGTAGTATTTACATGCTTTATAGGATTTCATTTACAACTTTTCAGAACACCAAGTTAGGTACTGAAGTTTGTTTAAGTATTTTCAGCCATATACACAAAATGAGTTACTAAAGAATAATGTGCCTTTACCATAGAAAAATCTTACTCTTTGCATCTGAGGTTATGCTGGACCATCTAACATGGTGGTTCTATCAAACATATGTATCGGTTCAATTTCTATTCTTGGACAATTTGTCCTGCACCATGATGCTGTCAATGATATGTTTATTATGTAAAGTCTGCATTAAGTTCCTTTCTCAGAAATAAAATTGAGTTTTGTTTGTAGATTCCTTTAATTATGAACTTCAACCAATATTTAGTTAATTCTGAGATGGCTGACAACAGAAAGTCTGAAATTGGAAATGTCTTCTTGTGGGTACTCCTGATCTTTTTAGCTTATAATGTTGCATTTGTCCATATTCTTTTCTTGGCCCTTGATCCACTCCATGCCCTGCAAAGTTCACATGTTGATTTAATGTTTAACAACAGCTTGATTTGCTTGGTAATCGGTTTATGTCACAGGAGCTGAATGCATTATATTCAAAACAACTTAAAGAGCTGTTGTCTATTGAAATGGAGGTGGATGATGCTGCTTTCATATCCATTGACAGTAAAGGAACTGACATACGGGTCCGGCAAGGTACACAGGTAAATATTTCCTTTCTTTTAGTTTCAGTCCTTGTTTTGGTTTTACATTTTTCTTATTTTCTCTAAGGGCAAAGATAATGTACTTTGTCTATATTTGCAGTTCAACATACAGAGGGTATCATTTGATGAGGGGCATTCTGTTGAAACATTAGAGGAAGCCAAGGCTGCTTTATCAAAACTGATAAATAAAGGCCAAGTACGCAGCCTTCAGAAATAACCATTTTGCCACGGAAAAAACTATAGAAGTTATGTCCTCCTTTTCCCTCAAACTTCCATATGATTTCAATAATGTGAGAACAAACAAATGACCCTCTTCTTGTTGCTAGATTTGCTCTAATATATATGATCCAATGTCTTCTGATGTGAATAAATCTTTCTGAGGTTTATATGTTGCATTGCAGAAGTTGGGAGTTCATTTTCCATATCTCAAACTTGAAAAGAAGCCTCAAAGTTAATGTTGTTTTATCATCTGCTAGTTTAATTTTGTGTTTTGCTACTAAAGATTCCACTTTCGGTTTCCTAAAAATGCCTATGAAGCACCGAGTTGCTCATAGACCAGGCCATATCAGTCAATACTAGGGCCTATACATAGTAATCTGACATATTATTATTACTAATATTTCAGAAGGAAAGCTTATATAGTTCCTTAAAACTTTGAAGCTGGAGTATGAGTTTAAAACATGAACATTGGCAGTGATGTCTTGTGAGGTTTTAATGATTTTTGGAAGTGCCTTTCCAGTAATCAAGCATTTCATTAATGAGTATTACCTTACCAATAGAGACTTCTACAAGTGCTTTTCTTGTATTTTTGTATACGATAATGGTTAATCCACTCGTAAGGAAGTGATCTAAGTTTGAGCAAGCCGATCACATCGTTGAATTAAGTTTGCGTTAATCGAGTTTCGGTTTGACCCAAATTATTAAAACGATATTATTTTCAATGTAAGTTCGTCCAATTTTGGATTGTGTCGAACGGAGTTATCGATTCGGACATGCCAGACAAAATAAATGGGGTCGCCTCATATGTCTGCAATCCATCTCTTTTCGAAAGGAGAAGAATTTATCATTTGCTGAATCACTCGAATGAAGACAAGAGATGAAAGATTGAATTTTTTTTTCAACCAACAACGTAAAAATGTTTCAATTTTTACCAGGTCTAGAACCAAGACAAACTTCTTTTCACCGTTTCAATCATGAGGACAACAATTTCAACAGACACAAATCCACAAAACAACGCAAACCCAGTTCAGATCTATTCACTTTGCTCAAGAATAATTCACATAACGGAGTAGACAATAGCCATATCCTCAACATGGCTGTTTCATTCATGGGTGAGACTAGCAGTGGTATCAGTGGCAGTAGTAATGGATCATCACCACCAGCGATAGTTAATTTAGCTCCAGACCATCTATTCACAATCTTGCTTCTTCTTCCTGTTGATTCAATTCTCTCCTTTGCCATGACCTGTAAAAAGTTCAGGTCTTTGACAAGCACTGATACGCTGTGGGAGTCCGTATGCAGGAGGGAGTGGGGACCCACATCAGTGGATGCCCTTAAGTCCTCTATCATCAACAATCAACACTTGTCATGGATGAGGGTGTACAAGCAGGTGTCTCAGCTTGACACAGTTTCTTGCCAGAAACTGTCTGACTCGGATGGTGATTCAACGTTCCCATGCCCCAGAGCATCTCACTCTCTCAACTTTGTTTCTGGTTGTTTGGTCTTGTTTGGCGGTGGCTTTGAAGGAGGTCAGTCTTATCCTCTTTTTTTTTTCAACTGGCTATTCCGTTTATTGTTTTGAATGATTATTAGTGTATGACAAAGAGTTATGAGTGTATACGGTGCTCCACTCTCTCTTTTGTTGCTTAAAGGTGCTCTAACGTTGCTTCAGTGGCATGATATGCAAACTTTTGCATCATTTGGCCTTTATGTCCGGTTGCAATGCACCTAAGATATGGGAGTTAATATTTATTTCACCATCACTGCTCCTTCTTGTTTGAGAGTTTGGGGATCAACTCTGGAATGTGGCCGGGGAAAAAATCACTTG
The DNA here is from genome assembly GCA_025531955.1 of Erythroxylum orinocense. Lineage (NCBI taxonomy): Eukaryota > Viridiplantae > Streptophyta > Magnoliopsida > Malpighiales > Erythroxylaceae > Erythroxylum > Erythroxylum orinocense. The sequence goes on from JANZLX010000211.1 coordinate 2,891,564, forward strand.
ATGTAGAAACTAGTGTACGACCTACAAGATTGTTCATCCGTGTGAATTGGTTAAGGTACAAGGTTGTCTGGAAAAATTATTGATTATGCAACTCATGGTTGTTGCCTTGGTTTTCAAGTTGACCTTAGAAAACGAGCTGCAACAAATTCTAACACTCTTCTGCCCTCTCAAGGATGCTGTCAGCCTCATTTGCCTCCCCTATTTTTGATGCACCATCGTGGTTTTTACTTTAATTTTGGGAAAGATGCCTCTCCTCAAGTCAAAGAAGTTAGGATCTTTCCTCTTATGAGTACCTTTTTCATGCTTTATTCGTGGCTTTTTTAACATCTGTTGGGGGAGAGAATTGCCAACTGTTGTTCTTGTTCTTAGAATCCTTGACACATTCCCTAGTTTGACAATCAGGATATCAAATGGTAGCAGAATAATACAATTTTGTCGCTTCCATAAATCTGCACCATAAAACATCATCGGTTTTAGAAGAAATGGTAAGAAGTGGAATAAGACAAGTTCAATCTTTAGTTGAATCAAATTGGTGGCTCTTAGTTTATGCGGTGGCTATCCGATATATAAAGTAGCAGAGAAAGAAAACACATGAGTGATTACAACTGGTATCCTCCATAATGGAATTCAGATCTGGAGTTTGTATTCTCTGTTGTTCTGTTATATTATTTGTGGTTGTGATAACAGTAGTAAATATCTGAGCGTTGATGCTTTACAATGTATTCTGAGATAGACATCTGCAGTCTGCTTAGCAATGGAGCTGGTAGGACTGCCCACCAACTGCCAAGTCACTAATTAATGTGATAGGACATATATATGTGTGATTTTCAAAACTTTTTAAAATGGGATGTTCCAAACTTTTCCTTATGATGCACAAAATACAAGTGTGAGAACAAAGGAAAGAATGATCATACTAAATATCTTCTAATCCCTTTGAAGAATGCACAATGAACTAAGGAAAAACATCTAGATTCCTAATCTTTGATTCTTCCAGAGCATTGTTTCTGTGTAGTTATGTTTCAACCTTTTACGAGTGTAACCATTTTCTATATTTTGTGATCGTCATAGGTCGGCATCTTGATGATACATGGGTGGCGTATATAGGTAATGATTTTCCAAAGTTACTGAAGTGGAAAAAGGTTCATTCAGGGATTCCAAGTGGGAGATTTGGGCATACATGTGTTGTTCTTGGTGAGTATCTTGTAATCTACGGTGGGATAAATGATCGTGGAGTTCGTCATAGTGATACGTGGTTGGGCGAAGTTGTCTTCAGTGGGAACCTGGGCATCACAATTTCTTGGAAGCTGTTTGATGTTGGGTCAACCGCACCACCACCACGGGGGGCACATGCAGCTTGCTGCATTGGTAAAAGAGAAATGGTCATCCAGGGAGGGATTGGCTTGGATGGCCTCAGATTGAGTGACACATGGGTTTTAGAACTTTCTGAAAATCATTACTTTGGAGCCTGGAGGGAGCTGGTTACTCATCCGTCCCCACCAGCTCGTTCAGGACATTCACTAACATGCATTAGTGGAACTAGAATGGTTCTCTTTGGAGGAAGAGGATTGGGATATGATGTGCTCAATGATGTCTGGCTCTTGGGAATCTCTGATGGTCAAGCAAAATGGATACGACTTTCATATGAATTGCAGAACATACCTGAAGCAGTTTCTCTGCCACGAGTTGGTCACTCAGCTACACTTTTCTTGGGAACTCAGTTGCTTATTTATGGAGGTGAAGATTCTTCTAGACACAGGAAGGATGACTTCTGGGTGTTGGATATTAATTCAATCCCACTGCAGCCAACCACGTTAAGCTCGAAGAGATTGCAGGCACATATGTGGAAAAGGCTCAAGATAGAGGGTTATAAACCAAATTCAAGGTCATTCCATCGGGCGTGTATAGATCATTCAGGACGTTTCTTGTTTGTATTTGGTGGGATGGTAGATGGCCTAATTCAGCATGTTGAATCATCTGGATTACGGTTCGATGGCGAGCTTTTCTTTGTGGAACTTTTGCGTCAACTGTAGACCGGTACTAAGCTTTGTTCAGTAACAGAAAAATCCAAAAATCACTTAACCTTGTAAATGGAAGTTCTTCCTATAGCTTGTTACGTGATATGTGTAAAGAGTTGAAAAAATCAGTAGGATGCCAAGTTAATTCCTTCTGTAGATTAGTGTCAGGAAACTAACGCAATATATGGTTGGTGAAAATTAGAAATGAATAAGCCTAGATAGCTAGTTTCAAAGTTTCTACTCTACAAGTCAGAAAACAGATGGTCTCTTGTTGTGAGTCGATGATGAAGTACATCTGAAGTTTTCAATTAATGAAGTATGTGTATCACGTTAAGAGAAAGCAGTTTTGGATTTTCTTTCTTTATCATATACATTTAAGCTGTGTTCAACCTACAGATGGCTCAAGAACCTGAAGGAATAGTAAGGCATCTTCATGTTTAATCCTGTTGCACGTATTTGATTCTCAACATTAAACAGATTGCCCGATACCAATCCTCTAGAATCATAAGTTGAATGATGTAAATATAGATGGAAATGCTTGGAAAACGCATAAAGAAGAATGGAACTTCATATTCCATAATACTGAAAAGTAGTATAGTTTCAGGTCTTATCCCTTCATGTACACAAGAAAAGAATGGTATGCTACAAATGCAAAAGATCTGATTTTGACAAAACAAAATGAGAGTTAGATGAAGCAAAATTCTAAGAAAGAATAAAACCAATGTTGGCTACGGATTCAGTTTCAATTTTGTTCTCCACATTTCTCCAATGACCTTCTTTGGTGATGGATCATCTGGTCCTTTGTCTCGCTGTCCTGATGTGAAATACAGCCATCCGTTCCAGAATCCGACCAGCGTGGTTTTCACACGGAAGGGAAGTTTTCCTACTAGTGACCACTTCTGCAAAGATTAGTTAATGGTCAATAACAAACCCGAAAGTCAAGTCTACAGAGAAAAGTTGAGATTCCATACCATTGTATTTAGGTTGAATTGGAAGATTTCACCAACGAGGACCATTTTTTTAGTCACAGGGTGCTTGTCCGTTGTGCCTCCAGCAATAACAATAGAATTATTAACAATCGCCCAAGCAAATTCAATATGAGAATCAGGCTTAGGCATAGATGGCAAAACTTTCCATTTCATCTCATCATCCAGCATGTAAACTTCACCATATACTACCTGGAACAAAAATGGGATAGATCTCAGGATTAGCAGTCTCAAAAGTTAGGTGTGCAGCCCATAACAATTCAACAGAACTTTCATTTTACAACTCAGTTAGAGATCATACAAAAAATGAATCCTATTCTACATACATATCAGGACGACATTTGATTAGCGTGATTCTGATAACTTGTAAAATTTCAGCTAATTGTTGCACAAAAGTTTTCAGACTGTTCCAGTAATTTAGCTATGGCCATCTGGCAACTGTCTAGCTTTTCAAAATTTTGCCAGCCAATCACTTGAGCCTCAAAACTATACTCTCAACCTTAACAAATAGACAAATAGACTCTCATAGCATTCAGCAAAATCAATAAAATTGATTTGAATTCATATCATGCAGCCTGTATTGGGTTTTGATAAAAGACTGCATAAATATATATGTTGTTATCAACTTACCTCGTTTCTACGAGAACATTTAAATATTGGCGATCCAGGTTTGGCCATAAAATCACCTTCCTGACCACCAATGACATACAACCTATCATCAACCACAATACAAGCCCTACATAACACCACATAACTTACATATGAGAGAGAGAAAAGAAAAGGAAAGAATTTTGGGATGTGACTCGGATTTAAACTGCATAACATATAGCTTTTTAGAATCACATTTCAGGTTCTGAAACTAAAACTTAGCTATTCCACAAACCTATGAGGTCCTCCACGTGGGATTGGTATTTCAGTCTTCCACTCCTTTTCTAATGGTTTTCCATCCTTTACAGCAAGACTCCAATGATCCAATGCTGGAGTGTGCCGATTTTCCTTGCTGCCACCCATCACATGGAGTCTACCTCTCCAAAGTGTGGTTGCTGGCGCATATCTGCAGAATTTTTATAATGTTAAACTTCTTCATTAAGCAGCAGAAAACACATAGGAAAAACTAATGAAGCTTAAATTCATTTAGAGCAAACAGCATATGCCTATATATAAATAGACTTTCTGGAACTAATTGGTGCTGTTAGAGAAAATAAAAAAGGAATTTCATTTTTGAAAGGTGAACAGTCAATCAAATGGCTTTCAAAAATACAATAGAATCCATCATCATCTGTTATGACGCAGGAATGTACCTGGGAACAGGTAAAGGTGGCATGTCGCTCCACTGTTTTGTCTCAGTGTCTAGCACGAAAGTGTGAGCTGTAGGCCCCCTACATTGAGGTCCATATTGACCTGTGACAACATAAATGTATCTTCCATCTGTTACCATTCCTAAGTGTGAATGTGCCATTTCCTTAGGCATGTCAAATCGCCCTCCCCAATTGTTATCTGTGAAATTGTAAATGTCAACATGTGAATGCACCTGTCCAAGATAAAGAAGAACAAACATTAGAGAATAAGACCCCGGCTCTATCACCTGGAGTAGATAAAAGCTATTTCTTTTTTTTTTTGGGAAGTTGATAACAGTTCTTTCTTTACATTATTGCATGAGTATGTCAGAATCAAGAAAATGATGTAATCCTCAAGGTCTCTAAGCAAACCTGAGATTATGCAAGTAACTTCAGAAGGATTTATAATCTATAAGCCATTTGTAATTCGCATAGAGAAAAAGGAAAGTAATAAACTCCTAAGACAATCAGCTGATTAAAAATTATTAACTATAAACAACATACTAAAAATTCCAAAGACATTAAGCAGATTTCAAAATTTCAACTGATAAACACTATATATCATTATACATTAAGATAGATAATTATTTGGATTTGTGAACGTGTAAAGCAAGATTTTACAACATACATTCTGCAGGCAGAAAAAATGAAGAATGAATTAGCATGATGAAGTAAATATTGAAATAAAAGAAGCTAAGCTTTAAAAGAAAAGAGGCCGAACCCTTAGCATGATGAAGCAAATATTGAAATAAAAGAAGCTAAGCTTTAAAAGAAAAGAGGCCGAACCCAACAATCAACGCCAAGGAAAGAGATGAAAAATTAACCAAAAAAGAAAAGAGGACGAACCCAACAATCAACATGAAGGAGACAGATGAAAAATTAACTAAAAAAGTGTTCTTACGGAATCAATTGTTCCATATCCAGCAAAAACATAAAGGAGGTGCTTAATCTGTATTGCAGCTCCATCTAGACGAGGCACAGGTGCAGCAGCCATCTTCTCCCATTTCAATTCTGGTGCAGGCAAATCAGCAAAAGTTGCTGATAAGAATCTTTCAGGAACACCCACCCCAGCTTCCGCCTACATGTAAGATGAGTTGGGGTTTATTCTCATTTCCTAAACTTTACATAGTACCAAACCAAATAGTCTCATTTAGATAGAAAAAGGAACTCGATGCAAAAGATGAAGTAAACTCCTAGTCCTTAACCTACTTCCATTTACTAAAGAGTGAGTTTGAAATGAGATATAAAAGAGATGAAATTGATCTATAACCATTCTTCCCAACAAGCCAATCCCAAGAGAAACAGAAAAACCAGAGATATTAACAAAACGAACTTTGAACTTAATCTAAACTACATTACAACAAATGAGATATAAAAGAAATGATTTTGATCTATAACCATTCTTCCCAACAAACCAATCCCAAGAGAAACAGAAAAACCAGAATGTAGTTTAGATTAAGTTCAAAGTTCGCTTATATATATATATATATATATATATATATATATATATCTCACTGGCCCTGATCCCACACTAAACTAGTAATCATCACATACACAAAACTCACGTACAGAGTGGACAAATCAAGATTCGGACCAAATCACAGATACCCAGATTCTAAAAAACCAATACAAAATCCTTTCCTTCCCCAACCCCCGTTCATTACCTTTCCCTGTGGATTACTGACATTAGCTGATCTTGAAGGAACTATCAGATTGGCACGCGACTTGTCATTAGCAGCCCAATTGGATACATAAGAATTGACAGCGAAATGAGGCGAAGATGCCCACAAATAATCAGCTATTAGTCCAATCCCCAGAAAACCCACGAACACCACCACCACCACCAATCTCGTCGACCTCTGCCTCAACGAAGCTCTACCCATCTTATACCTTCTTCAATCACACCAATGCATACCTATGGTTCCGTAAATGCATAGACGTACTGTGTAAAGTTCGTACTTTTATCTTGCTTTCTGCGTGTAGTGTAAACTTAGTGGAGAGAGAGGAGATCAGAGAAAAGAAGGAGACCACCGACAGTCCGACAGACAGAATCGAGAATGGGCGAAGAGTCGTTAAGGAGGATAGACTTCTCATAATCTAGAACGACGTGTCGAGTGTTATCTTGCACAAAGTTTGGATCTTTAATTCTCCAACAGCAGCTTGAGACAGCTGCTTCAATGCCCAGATGACAAAATTTTAATTTTCTTTGTTCAATGGTTGGTGGAGGTTACAAAGTTTTAATTTTGAAAAGAAAAGAAGAGTAAAATTTTATGAAGTAATAGAAAAATAGATAATAATTTTGAATAATCCATTTGTAGCACAACAAAATATTTTTTTTACAAAAATCATCATATAACTCAAGGCTAAATAAATTAATATGATAGTATTTTAAAAATTACAAAGTAATTTACTACTAAAAATGATTTAATCAAATTCAAATTCAAATTCAAATTTAAATTTAAGTACAATCTGATTGACCTAAAATTAAGATATTAAACAAAATTTTTAACAGTTCTGAATTTAAAGTTTTATAAAAAGGAACTTAATTCATTGCCAGCATGCACAATATTAGAACTCCTCAAGTGTATGATCATGCCCTTGGGACTTTGTTATTATTTCAGATTCAATTGTATAATGCTGTCTACTTACCTTGAAGCAACTGATTTCCATGTTCTTAACTTGTAGGAAGGAACTCTTTTTAGAAACAGAAGCTAAAAGCAAGAGTTCTTGTTGAGGCAGGAACAAAGTAGGAGTTATCAAACTAACATTTTTAACTTCTTATCTTACAATTTTTTCAAAAAAAACTTAATCTGACAAATGTATATATAGTAAATCAAAGAGAAAAGCAGGAGCTGAAACCATATTTAGGCATTATGTTTAGACATGGTAATGGATTAGGTCGATTCAGCGGCCTGACCCTCCCATAAGGTGGTGTCATTTCGGAGAGGAGGGCCAGACCCGGGTTGCTCGGGCTAGAATCTGATTGCCATGCCTACTTGCCTCTAAGAACAGGACCTGTATCAAGCTAAATAGGTGCAAGTTAGAACTTTTGCTTGTATGGAATGGAGTTGCTCACAACATTTCTTTTCTATTTTAACATAATTGCAATCCTCTCAAACAAAGTAAAACTCCCTACAAGATACCAAGCCACCCCATCACAGAAAATCCTTCATGGCCCTCCCTAGGTGAAAGAATAAAATGGCACAAAACACAGACTATACACCAAAAAAGAAACTGTGAAATAGAAAACATCACCTCCTACACCATCACAAATCAACCCCCATTCAAAAATACCTGCTGCTGCATCAGTGAAAAAGAAAAGTAAAGAGAGATGGCAGAGTGAGTCTACACTGCATATTACACAGGTATCACATCATTCTTTGACGTGTCTTCACATCGCAAAACAATACCATCAAGGCTGGCCGGAAATATACATTTGGCCCATTGACATCCTGTTGTTGTTGGCTCGGGGGGAGGAACGATCATAAGCACATTGTCATTCCTTTGAACAACTCCCATTACACTAACAGTGCTTCCTTCTTTGATATACCTACATATGCAAAAATTCCCACAGTTTCAGTTTCAAAACTCGGATAAAGTAATCCCGCGAGTAACAGCTGATTCAGTCAGTAAAATGGAGAAAAGACATTGTAATTAATTTGTTATCTGGTTTACATTTTATGATCTAACCAAATGTCTTGGCTTTTACAAATTTTTTAGGAGCTGGTTAACTCAAATTTGTACCATGAAGTGTTGTTGACACGGGAAATACCGGATACATGGTCCTCATACCAAATTGAGAAGATATATCATTTTAAGAAAGTGAGGCTCAAGAAGAAAAGTACCTCAAATGAGATTAAACTTTTTTCAAAATGGACATTCAAAAAGGAAAAGAGCCAAAAAAGAATTGAAAACACAGAGACTCTCATGGTATCATAAGCATTTGTGTTTCTATAAATAAGCAATTAATAATAGAGAGCCATACCCTTCTTTCAATCGCATTATACGATCATCAGTTGAAAGATTTCTCTTCCCAAGCCACCTGATGAACTCTGGAGACAACTCTTCATTGCCAGGGTTGACATCAATCACCAGGGAGTCATCTACATAAGGTGTCACCTGCGCTCCATATCCAGTTTTAACCAACGCTCTGAGACCAGATTGGAAATCAGAGATGTAGAAGTCAACCGCACGCCTCTGTCAATTGTATTTACAACACTTCCAATGAGAATTGAAAAGCTAAACAAGTAACTCAGCGAAGCATGCTAAATGCCTTTCTAATTCTGGGATTGTAAATATAGGTGTTGTGCAGATTATCAAAGACTAATAGAATTCAGGCCACTGCCTCAAAAGTAGAGGCAGCTTGCATCAGTTCATCAGAGAAGGCATAATGTTTAAGATAATTCCTAGTTCCTTAAATCTTTTAAAGGAATAAATGTTTCCTAGTGTGGTAAGAATTAAAAGATCAAGAAAAATCACAAAAATAATTATCCAGGAAACGTCAAAGACTTGTGAGAAACATACAAAAAACATTGTATACTATTCATCATAATATATCTAATCAGTGTTTCAATTTACTCACTTCTAACAGTCTGAGTCCCCATGTAAATCGGCGGTGAGTTGGGTTCACAGCTTTGGAATCCCATCCTCGATACTCATACAAACTTGTGGAAGTATACACACATCTAGGAACTTTTTGGAATGATGACTCAAGAGGCACATTGCCACAGGTGACCACCTTCAGAACAAATCCGAACAATGAGTGTAAGTTTCTTGAAGATACAAAAGAAGCAGAAAACTAATAACCACTAGACAATATGGACAGAACGGCCGCTTAAATGTAAATTCATTCTGCAGGTGTTACTTCATCAACTAGTAACCCACTCTATTATATATCATAATCCTCATCCACCCAACATGTTCTACCCATAATTCCCTTCATTTGATGTCGTTCAATGCATATTCACATAACAGATCCTTAAATGATACATAAGCAAGTTGTTTCACATCCATTTGCCAATACACTAGTTTATAATCCTATACCACCGGGATTATTGACTAATACATTCTTGGATGCCACTATTTTGTGATATTAATAAATATTAATAGTAATACATCTTCTCTCTAGCAAGGTTTTATCAGTGCAAAAGGTTTGAAATTCTAAAAGTGGAAGTGGACAAATCATTTAAATTCTGTTTTCATATCATCCTATTTTTCTTAACAATGAAAGAATACTAATGCTTTTGGGGATCAGAATCCAAAGAGGACCTTGACTATAACATTGCAAATAATTTCCTTACAATAAGAACTCGATTCAGTGATAAAATCCCTCATTCTTACATGCAGACAGTTCTAGGCATGTGTCAAAGAAACATTTATGCTATTACTTCCATATCAACAATGTAGAACTAGTCATACTTCACACAATTACTATAATGAAACAATTAACTTCCATATGAACTTAATGAACCACATTAAGTTCATCATAATTTATAATGAAAAGCAAATTACATACCCCAGAAATCTTCACAAATTGCCCATTTTTGGCATCTCGTAGCTCAGCATCTGGGTAACGAGAAATAAAACCCATGATAGCACCTCTTCCAAAGTACGTATTCCAAGTAAACAACGCAGCAACAGCACCAAATAGAATGACAACAACAATGAGGAGAATTGCATTGTGGACAGCTCCAAGAATAAAACCACCAGCAATGAAGCCCATAACAAAAAGTAGAACCAGTGACCACAGTATTGGCTTGGGGAAGTTCCTTCTGAAGGAAAAGTCATCATCTTGATTAAGAACAGTCATGGCCTGATTGTGAACAACAGCAGAACCTGGTATCTTCATTGACCCTGTAGATTCCAGAGGACCAGATACTTTTCGAGGTGCCCCAGATGAATTTAATGGGCCTGAAGATATAGGACCAGATGTAATGAGGCCAGTAGTAGGAAGAACAGGAGGAAGAGGGCCAGAGTTTTGGCGGCCAGAGAGTGTTACTCCACCAGACTGAGGGCCTGATGACTTCTTTACGGGTTCCCCATGTTTGTTTAAGGGACCAGAGGTTGATTTTTTCATTGAAACTGAAGCTGTCAAGCCTGCAGAAGAAGCTGCACCTGATGTGGTGTAGGCAGCTCGAGCTGCTGCATTATGCGTGATTGGTCCTGAATGAGAAGCAGCACCAAAAGATCCTGTTCGTGAAGGAGCACCAGTTATAGGCCCAGACTTTCTAGATTTTGAACCATCAACAGGGATGTCAAACATTTTCCCCAACTCTCCTGATTTCTTGATATCACCACCTGTATATGGCATGGCCACTGAACTCATTGTTGGAGTTCTTTCCTTGGGCTGCTCTGGCCGGCCTGACACATACAGGCCATTGCTGAGCTTGTGCGATGGGAACCGGGAACCCATCTAACTTCTTTGAGAGACCACAGAAGAATGACAGTGATTCTGTGTGATCCAATAATCAAATACCTACCAAGAACAAAAGAAACATCAGACAGATTATCACTAAAAAAAGGTTAAAGCAAGTTTTCAAATCACTGACAAGAACGCATAGCAGCATGAAAATCATTAACAACCATTCTGAAGTTAGAATTCCAAGAGCTAGTCAAGCCCCAAAGATAACAAACCAGAACAGAATGAGGATAATGTATTGGCAAGAACGTTAAGACCAAAGAGAAGCTCATTTAAGTTGGCCAGCCTCTTTTACGTCCCGAAACTTGATGGTTATGCCACTTTACTATTATAAATACAAAAGACAGAAACATAAAAAGTTTAAAGTGAATCATTTGGAAAATACGTGGGCGGCTGCAACTAATGACCAAGAATTAGGTGCAAGCATTCTTAAAGTCAGTTTCTTAGATGCCAAAATGCAATTCAAACAAGATTGAGTAATCAAAAAATAGGAAGAAAAAGCAACAGAAAAACATTTTCAATTTACATCGACAGGGATGCCAACCAGACAAAACTTCAACTACCACTCGGTAACTCAATCCATCACTCAAATTATTGAACGTAACAAGTGCAAAATAAGATCCTAGATCCTGATAAATGAATCTAAAAGCACCAAACGGCAGCTACATCCAATATCTTCTTATTCCATATTGTTCTGGCATATTCTTATAACTCAATCTTCGGAAGTCAGTTCCTAGTACCCAGGAAAACCAAAGTGCCCAACCTTCCATCTCAATTGCCAAGTAGCATAAGAAAATATGACTAGCAGACAACTAACACCAAAAGGATGCTATTAGATAGGCCAAATCTAAATGAAAAAAGGCTCCCCATACTTGCCATTTTTGGAAGAAATTCATTAGAACCAATAAGATCTATTGGAAGAAGGCAGAGATTTCGAGTCCTAGGAGCTCACTACAGATAAAAACTCTAAGATACGTGTACCAAAGTAATGGCAAATCTACCAATCAACAGAACTTACTAACCAAAAACATAGCTTTCTAGTAGACTCAAAGTGAACAAAGGGAACCATAATCCAAAATTTGCAAGGCAATTTTCCTCAATCCACAGGGTTAGAAACACCAAACATTAAAAGGTCCCAACTTTATCGCTCAAATCAAGAAACAAAACAGTAAGCAAATCATTGTTAAGAGCAAAAACCAAGATGATGGGAGAGATCTGAAGAGAAGAACAAAACTTTCAGGAGTTGTGGGAGTAAAGTAAAATAAGATGGTAAAACTGAAACAAAAGGGTATTGAAAGGATGTGCCTAAGCACAACATATACCTGGATAAGAATAACTAGCTGACGAAGTTATTGAACTCTGGTGGAGATCAGGAGACAAAAAAAACAACAACATAGGTGAATCAAAAGCTAACAATGGTGGCAGACTATTTGCCAAATCTCTCTCTAAAGGACCACTCTTTTCTTTATTTCTCTACAGAAATGAGAATTCGCTGTTCGTGTGTGTCTCTCTCTCTCACACACTAAAAATAAATTCTCTTCCTCTCTTCCTCCTACTAAAGATCGTTTCTTGTTCTTTGTGAGTGTCACCTGAGACTTGAGACAGCCGCAACAACTGGTGAGTTGTCTAGTTCAGCAAAAGCCTCCAAACTCAAGTAAAAATGATTATTAACCAACACATTCTTTGGACATAACAATAAATTATTTGATAAAAGACTCTTGTTCTTAAACAATGATCCCTTAACCCAAATATAAAAGTCACCTTCCCCTTCTCTCTGTCCCTCCCCTTGCTGTTAGGTCACTCAAATGACAGATAGGCATCAGATACTGATGTGAAATGTCATGTTTACCCCATTAACATTTTGTGGGGACACATTGTTTTTGCATCATTTTTATGTTGAACGTTGCTTACTTTGTACCTTCATCCTTATGGGTCCTTTGATTGAACTTAGGACATGTAAAGAGAGATGCCCAACACTAATGGACTGATAAAGACATGATCTTTGTTCATGTAGAGGTGTATACCAATATGGGTTTAGGCAGTTTTGGATTGATGAGTTTGATATTCAATATTTCTTCTTAGATAATGGCAATTATGTATTTAATTATATGTTTCTTTTTGTTGAATATCCAACTATGTCTATTGTATATGATATGATCATTGTTTATATGAAATTAGAGATTCTGATTTGAGATATTGCTCATTAAAAATTTAAGCCAACAAAGAGAAGAATTCAAAATTTCTTTTATTTAAGAAAAGGATGAAGTTTTGGAACATAAAAGAATTCAACCAATATTAATTTATTTTTCAATAATTATACAATAGTATCCCCTATCATTATATTTTAATTATGAAATCTGTCTATAATAATTACTATATTCTTTCAAATTTTTAGAGAATAAAAACTTCGATATGATTAAAAAACGATTTTTTAAAGATCATGAGATTCATTTCATCAAATTAATAACTTCTATATGAATATAAAATTCTCAACTTAAGAATTGTATTATTCACATATTTATTGAGACATTACTAATATTTATTGAGACATTACTAAGTGATATATTTAATGAAATTGGTATAATAAATATATTTAGTATTTATGTGCTATAACCACTTTGTTTTCTTCTCCTTATTTATTGCCTCTTATGGTATGAATTTCTCAAAACCCTTAACTTTTCTAAGTCATTAAGTGCCTAAAGATTATTAGATTTCATGTGCAAGTGAAATCAAATTGTTAAACTTAAACTTGGTTTCCTCATCTTAATTACTTTCAGTATTGATGCAAAGTTATTACAAAGGGTATGTAAATAACATAGCTCTTTCTTTTTGAAGTTGGAATTTCTAAAAGACTTGAGGTAGGTAGGTAGCATTTAGAAGAGAGCTTGTCATTTTCTTTGTGTATGTATCAATGTAATGAACCATAATGCATCTAATCCTTTTTTTTTTAATTTGTAAAAGATAAGAAGCTACAAAGAGGCATGATATAGTTAAGAAAAGGAGTAGTCAAAAGACATTTGAGATCATTCTTTAATTCCTTTCATCGAAAATAATATTTACATACATTAAACTATCATTAATACCTACTTAAAAATTTATATTTTGTAAAGGGTAAGGTGTAATTAATTTAATTTTAATAGATATCCATACTAATGGCATGGTCAAGAATAGAATCTATGTGCTTGGACATAAGCCTATATTAAAACTTACATATCACTCATTAGTTGACATGCACTCTCAATTTTTTTTTATCTTATGTGGAATTTACGGGATTAGGTTAGATGTCGGTTTAGTGGACGACAGATATATATTACTCTTTTTGGGGTGTTTTGGAATTATTAATTACTTTCTCATGAACAAAGTCTTTGTCTTGCTAACATATTTTCAACCTTCATTGGCAATAGAAAGACAATATCATGGTGCCTTTTTTTCCTTTAATTTTAAGTCTTTGACTCTTTTTAAATTTTTTTTTCTTTTTTATGAGAATTTGATCAATGCATTTGTTGATAGTTCAACAAACTTTTTCTATCACAAGCAATATTTTCAATACCAGATTCGAAGTTAAATCGATAAGACAAGAGGATTAAGGATTACATGGTTCAATCAGTACTAAACTGTCGTAAAATTAATTAAAGATTGAATGAAATTAAAGAATTTAAAATGATTAAAAAATATTATCCAAAATAAAAATTTAAAGTTTAATTAAAAAGAGACTATTAATTAAAAATTATCGGTTTATTTTTGTTTATAAAAACTAGTTAGTTTATGAAAATTAACTGATTAATTAATAAACTTATTGGTTTTTAACAACAAAAATTAAAACTTAATCAAATCGAAAAATTAAAAACCAAATCGAAAAGTTGATCAGGCTGATCATAAGATTTAACATATATTGTTTCTTACCTTTTATTTTTCACGTTTTGTTAAAAAAATTCAAAAAATTTGATTGCATAAATGATAAACCAAGAAATATCAAATGAAGAAAAAATTAATTTCACTTTTAGAGTTCATCATGTTGAATTATTAAAAAAAGTAAAATTCACGTTATTCTTACTTTAGAAGATTGAATCCAAAATTGTTGATGTGAATGAAGTATTACCAACCATCGAAGTAAGTTCTATTATAATTGTTGAAATAATTGTCATAATCACATTCAATAAGTTTTGTCTTATAAAGAACATTTCAACCACTTCAAGTAAAAATGAACATAATCATATCTAGCTAGTTTTCTTGAAATTGACGTTTTAATAAGAATTGCACGTCATTCTCAAACTTGTCCTAATCATATCATCACCAAATACACCGAATTGCAATAACTTCGTTTGATTTGTCTGTTCAACAGAATTTCGAATGTTCATATACCACTATAAATATTAACCATAGTAAAATGTAATATAGTAATCATTATAAATGTGGGATCCATTTCTTGGATTAAAAGGTGGTATCTTTCAAATTATGCAGTTATGTCCCTTCTCTTAAGCAACCCCAAAAAAGGGATATGAAAACTATGGTTTTGGAATGTGAATTTAACGATTGATCTTTTTTGCACAATTTAATTTGTGAGTTGGCTCGAGCCTGACATGGCTCGACTCGAAGTCAACGGTCTGGATATCTTCGCCCGAGTGGGCTACGGGATGGGCTTGAGCCAGGGCCATCCCAGATTGAGAGTGACAAAATAACGTAATTTTTTGAAATTTTTAAAAAATAATAAGCCGAGATGGGTTAGCCCAACCCGCTTTAGGTCCATCAGGTTATAGGCCAGGCCATGGGCCATGATGGGCTTGACCCTGACTTGGCCCATTATCTTTTTTAAAGTTCTTAGAATTTACGTTTGACATTTAATTTTTAATAATCAAAATTTAAAAAGATAATTTTTTATATTTAGTGAAAAGTTGAAAATATCCTCATATTTAACTTGAATATTTATATAATAATTTATATATGACATATCATCATCTTACCCCCTTTTTTTAATTTACTAGTTATTCTTTCATTTCAAGTCTAACGAAAAGAAATTATCCTGTTTCATGAATCACGTAGAATTTACTTAGCCAAATGATAAGTAACTTGGCAAACAATATCTGGTCTGCGTAAAGTGTTCATTTTTATGTTAAAGGGGGTGGTGAGACATTGGTATTAAAGATAGAAAGTCTTTACTCTTATTGAGTAGTGAGTGTCTAACTTGCTTGCCTTTTTTCTTTTATTCTTTTTGGAGCTGAAGTTCTAGGGATGTGGGATATTATTGAATTGAGTTTAGTTTTTCTTATTTTCTCAATCTTTCATTGGTCAGTTAGCATAATAATATTAGGTCTTCAATTTTTTATTTACGATACAAAGCACCTATTTTTGATTTATTTTGAGCAAACTAACATATAAAAAAGCTTCATTGTATTAATTTTATGATTCAAATGTTTTATGAAAAATGATGAAAAAATTTATTCTTTAAATTTTCTAAAGTCAACATAAACTATACATTTTTATCATTTCGAGGAGATGGATTTGTTAAGATACAAATTAACTAATTTAGATAGCAACTTATCATCATATACCAATAAAAGTTTTCTTTTTCAAAAAATACCTACTAAAAATAATACATTTTAAAGGTAAATTGATAGTATATATAAAAGTATTTTATATTATATATTTATATGTGTGTATCTCTTATGTGTATATATATACTCCCTTGTGTGTGTGTGTATATATATTGAAATAGACAAGAACCCTAGTCAAGGGGTTCTCATTCTATCCAATATGATATCAACTTTGATGCTATCTCTCTCCGTCTCTCTCCTTTCTATTTGTGCATCTCTCTTTCGATCCGCTCACCGGATGCCCCTTCACCTACTGCTGTGACTAGCCTCTGTGCCACTGTGATCTTCAACATCATCAAGCCGGCTAGATGTCAAAGCAAGACATCATCTTATCTGTGCACTATCTCCAGAAGAGTACAAAAAGATATCATACGGTTCTACAATAAAAGAACTATGGGACAAGGTTCAAGATACTTTGAAGGAACGAATGAGGTAAAGAAACATACATAAGTCTTTTAGTGTATCAATACAAGACTATTTGCATGAAACATGGAGAAACAAGAGACGAACTCTTCGAAAGAAGCCTGTTAAATGATAAAAAGCTTGTTAAACGACAAGAGTCTACTAAATGAAAAGTTTTGTTAAAAGCAATTTAAAATAGAAAGTGCCTGTTAAAATTGAAAAGAACCTCTTGCAAGTTGAAAACAGAAAGAGCCTATTATAAAGTGAAGGAGCATCTTGTTGAAATAAACACACACATATACAATATAATGCGAAAATTTAAAATTTAAAAGAAGAGTCAGAAGGATGCAATCGATTTATACTGATTCAGCTGACAACTCAAGCCTACGTCCAGTCCCCAAATATCCAACTTGAGTGTTTCAGTATAAAAACTAAGAAGTAATTTGACAAGCCTTTCAAGCTCACAAGTACATATTTTTCAAGGTTCTCCAACCGTCTACACTCAAATTGTATAACAAGCTTCAAAAACTCACAGAAGAATAAAATGTAAAATAAAAAGTAAGTTTTCAATTAACAATTTCTCTCTTGATAGAGTGCTTTCACTTTCTAAGGCACAATAAGAATGATATGACTCTTAAGAATATAGATGCTGCTTAAATGTTTCGAAAGTTTGAGTATGCTTGTTGCTTCACAAGTATTGTTGCTCTTCTTTAAATAGTCAATTTGTTCAACTAACCGTTGCTTCATCTTAATTTTGAGTTGACTTTAGATTTTTTTTTAGTAGGTAAAGCGGACGAAGCCCGAAAAGAAGTCTCTAACTAACGAACATAAGTAACACCAATAACTTAAGCATTTGAAATCCTCTTGAAAGACTCCATTTGCTTGCGTATTTGGGAAATCAAAGCGACAACTAAAGCATTAACCTCATACTCTCCATTAATCATGTTAACGGCTAACAAATTATCACATTCAACTTAAATAGGCCTCAAATTTAAACTCACAGCATATTCAAGGCCATGGAGGATGGACCACACTTCTGCATTCAGAATCGGACATCGACCAATGTTAACCACAAAGTCGCCTACCCAATTACCGTGGCTATCGTGTACGACCCCTCCACCATATGCTGCCATGCCATTAGCCGCTAGCGAGGCGTATGTATTCAGCTTGAATACTTCTGTCGGTGGTGGTGACTAAAGCACCAGCTGCTCCTATCGTCTTGTCCTTGGTAGCTCTTGCTTGGCACGTACAGCAGCTACAATTTGCATTGCTTGCTGTATACTAATGCAGCAAACAGCTTCAATAGTGAGGGCTGCTGGCTGTGAATCATCCCCCAAGACAGCCCTATTTCGACGCTTCTAAAGTGGCCAAATAACAACCCCAAACACCACACTCCAACTCACATCAGTTTGATAGCATTACATGTCGGCAATGTTACGAAATAACCATGCATCCAAGCTCAATTTCGAGTCAAAAAACAATTCTCTTTGCTCATAAATCAACAATCTATTCCATACATCTCTAGCAAATTGACAATCTGGAATTATATGCATAGTATGCTCAATAGATTCAAAGCATACCTCACAAGTGTTCGATGTAGACAAATGCTTCCGGCACCTTTCGGCATTTGTTAGCACCCCATTGCTTAAACATAGCCACATGAACACTTCAATTCGTTGTGGTCCAACCCACTTCCAAATCTGATGCCAGGGAGCTCTCGGCACAACTTCGCTTTGTCCACATAAGCTCAAGTAGGCAATCTTCAAAGTAAAACAATCCGAAGACGAGGGGCACCAAAAAGGTTGATCATTATCCATTCTTTCATCGGGCAGCAAAATAGCAGCAATGAGCTGGATGTCATTGGACGGGAGGAGGTATTCAAAGGTCTGTCAGTCAGGGACGGAGCCACAGTGGGGGCAAGTGGGGGCACTTGCCCCCACTGGCTCCAAAAAATTCTACATAAAAAAATTATTATTTAAAATTTTTAATTAATAAAAAATTAAAATTTTACTTTTATTAAAATTTTGCCCCCACTAAAATTTTTTCTTTGCCTCTAGTAAAATTTTGCCCCCACTCAAAAAAATTTCTGGATTCGTCCCTGCTGCCAGTTCCATTCCCCTGAGGCAGTCACAAAAGAGGCTACCACGTGAAATCTCATCGAATCCGGAACTTGCGATACCACCAGTTCAATTAACGGCAATGAGGTAAGATCCTACTAGAACAAAAAATTTTGAGCTAATTATTCGGAACGGTAGGATCCTCTCAAATGTTAATAAGGAAAGTTTACTAATAAGGTTCTTGCAAGAAATGAAGTAATTTTTCTAAGATTTTATTTCTTTAAAAAATACCGTTATTTATATAAGAAAATAAATCAAATTTGAATTTTGAAATATTATATAATTATCATCAAAATGGTTAGATATAAACCTAACACTGACTATCAAAATTTTCACCAACCCTCTATAATTGACAGCAGAATAGGCAGTGCCACAACCAAAATAACAAGAACAACAAACTGTTACTTTGCCTTCCTACTCTAAGATACTCTATAAATAATTTGTTAATTAACTACTACGAAAGTCCAGCTCATGTGGGATTGGGAGGGCTTGTGGGCAGCCATTCAAGAAAACTAAGCTGGTGAGTCCTACACTGTTGCTTTGAAAGAGAGAGATAAACCACTAAAGATAAAACCAACATCAATGTCAGTTGTTGTTTAAGTAGTGTAGACAGAGAGAGTACAGGAAGAAAAGAAACTTAGGCTCTTATAATTATTTTTATTTATTTTTATTATTGTTTAATTTTATTTAATATTATTTTATTAAAATTTGATGTGAATTTAGCATGACACATATATCCTATGTGTACCATAACACGGCTAACGTGATTTGTCACGCCAGTATCATTACCGAAGAGACTAATGTTGGATTATTTTAAAAAATCATAGCTACAAGACAACAAGGTAAAGACTTAGAGATGGCCATTTTCCACTTTCAACCATATAATGGTTTTGTGATAAAGTAATGTGATACTTGTAATTACTTTGGTTACCAAAT
>JANZLX010000211.1:2917872-2935251 GCA_025531955.1 Erythroxylum orinocense
AGATGTCGGCTGTTCAATTGTCAGCTGCTATAACAGCTTGTGCTCGGATTCATATGTACCCGTACATTTCCCGATCTGACTGTTACTACACTGATACTGACTCTGTAGTTTTAGGAAGTCCTCTTCCTGACGATATCATTTCTTCCAAAGAATTGGGTATGTTTAAACTCGAATGCCAAGTCAAGAGAGGAATATTCTTAGCCCCTAAGAGTTATATGTTAGACATAGAAGATGATAGACATATTATTAAACACAAGGGTCCTGCTAAAGATTTAGTAACATCAGAATGGTTTCAAAGGCAATTAGCTGATCTATCTTTAATGGAGCAGATCTCAACTTCAGCTAACTTCAGAATAGATTGGAAAGAACTCAAGATTGTCAAAAAGGAATTGCTTATCAACCTCGGACTACAACAGAGTACGAAAAGAGAGAATGTCTATGATGAAAATAATGTCTGGATAGACACACGACCAAGAGAAGTAATAGACTTAGGGAGTAAAGATGCAACCACTATTTACATATTGGAACTAGAGAGGAAAAATGAAGAAAAGGCTAAGAATCCAGTTATTACTGATAAAAGTACAAAACAGGAAGAAGTCAGTCAGTCCCCTACGGAAGGTCAAAAGACCAAACCTACTCTCTACAATACCAAGGCTCAGGCGTTGAAGGCTCAGGCGGAGGCGTTGAAGGCTAAGGCGGATGGTAAGAAGGATCATAAACCAAAACCTGATGAATAAGTTGGAAAGGGCCCTCTCCCTTAGAATATCATATCCTACATCATATCCTACCAGGTAGAATATCTACAGGCAGGTCCGTTTCATTTCTTACGTAAGGCAGTAATTCATTAGTATTAATTAGTAATGTACGCTGTAATTATGACTTATGTTCTCTAAAAGTGTATAATTTATATTCGAATTTTGATTACTGCACACAGCATATACATAGTTGTTGTAATACTTAACAAACTCTGATACCTTTTTATCCCATATCTTTTTCTCTTTACTTAGAGATTCTGGTAAAAGTGAATTCATGAGATCTGTAAGATCATCAGATGGTATAGGATATTCAAGCATGTGATAGTATAAGGGTGATGATGGGTCAATCAGATTTTTCCTAATAAAATCATTGATGATTTTTATTGGATGTCCCATATTAATAAATACATTGGTATATATATCAGGAACTATTCTTACGTAAGGCGAAGTAGTTATAAAATTATCATGTACCGTATATATAGGTGCACGTTGACTCAATAATGATTCTACTACTTTCATGGCTATGTATGCATCCTTCTGATGAATAAAGTTAGCGCATGATGAGGATTGAGTCTTTCGCCTATCCCTCTTCATAGTAGGTACACTTAGAGTAACCCGTCGTCTCTTTTTGGTAGTCCTTTCATAAACCATTATCTCTTCTTTTACGAAAGACATAAAATCCTGTTTTGTAGTTAAATATGGTATACTATAGACAACAGCTCTATCCATTACTGAACAAAACCAACTAATGATGGTAATCAACTTCATAAAATTAACTATGTCTGTATATTTATGGATCCAAAATTCATTGCTAAGTTTTTCGAGGTTAATTTTATGAAGTTTTGCGAGGTTATAGCTATCCTTTCGACTAAGTAATTCACCATATTTTAGCCTAATATCATTTTCCATGCTGATCAATGTCTTCCCATAGATCAATGGCATGAATAGACTTTTGATGAGCTTTCTATCTAACTTAGATTCAATGATTTCCATCTGTAATTTATCATTTTTTCGATGATGCAAAAATTCCTTAAAATCATGGAGCAAGTACATGTATAAATCTTGTATTTTCCCATCAGGGTGGGGAATAAGATTCGTGTTCTCCTAGCCATTTATTCGTTAAGCAATAAATAACTCATGATAAGCACTGGCAGCAGCATCTTGAGTTATTGGTATCCTATTATATTCTTGAACTCTATCGTTACACAGGACCTTGGCTATGAACTGAAATGGATCACTAGCACCCTTAGCGAAGCTTATTAAACTCTCATCAGAAGCATAGATCAAACTCTGGTTTTCCTTATACCATTTAAGAGCATCATCATAAAGATAGAATTTCTTATACTTAAAGGCAGCTGAAGAGGCTACTATGTCCTTTGCCGACTGGTTGCTTCCTTCTTGATGATTGTTGGCAAAGACTATTAAACTTCTAGCTAAATCACGCTCATGAAAATGCAAGATACCACTGCGGTAGATTCTACCACGGAAGTCCATAAAGGCAGGCAGATAAAAGAAATAATCCTCGTATGCGGACGCTAGCCTGATTATGAAATCAAACTCTATTCTTTAATTGTCCAGCTAACAATTCTGCAAGAATATTGGGGTTCCCGTAAGGGTTTGCAATTCTTGTAATAGCAATGTTGAGTTTTTGGTTCACATAATTCATCTGTAATTCTTTTATATCTACCTAATAGGAAAAACATAATATTTAACTAGAAGATGATGCACCACTTTGCGTAGAGGCTTTTATTACTTTCCACTTATTTTCCTCAGAAAGCTTCTTACGTAGAGTATTATGATTACTAACCTCAGATACTTTCTTACGTAGAGTATTTTGACCACTAACCTCTGAAAATCTAAAAAATGGGTTCTTAGAATATGAAAACATGATTTATTTTTTAATTTCTTATAGAGTATACCCCTTTGGATTTCATTCCTCTGCTTTTGGTTCGTACGGGCGTTCTCCCCTCTGCTTTTGGTTCGTACGGGCGTTCTCCCCTCTGCTTTTGGTTCGTACGGGCGTTCTCCCCTCTGCATTGGTTGTCTCTACCCTGGTAGTATTGTTGCTTTTGTTTTTTCGAGAGTTCTTAGAAATATTCAAGTCGGTTAGAATACATAAACTCTTGACAGGCACTGGGATGTTACTCCTTGGGATTTATTAAACACTTATTTATATGGTTGTCCTTGTTGTTAAAAAGCACAAGTGTTTAGTGAATGAGGATATGTAGCTACTAACACGATAGTTCAATATGTGGCTGAAGATAATGAAAAAGAACATACCCGTTTAGGCAAAACGGTGGGAGTTCATCGAATAACAACTTCAAACAACAAGCCAAAACTCAAAAGGGAGAAAGAAAGGTAAAGAGAATTCAATGCTAAGAGTGTCAAGGCTTCGGACATGTTCAAGCGAAGTGTGCTAACATCTTGAAGAAGAGAAAAAGGGAAATTCTATACGAGCATTTGGAGTGATAGCGAATCCAGAAGTGAAGAAGAAGCTGTGAATAGTGCTGCGTTAGTTACTTTGTACAACAAAAGTCTAGTTACTTGTTTAACAGTAACCGAGAAGGAAGTAATTAAAGATGAAAAAGTGAGTAAATCGAAAAATTTAGGAAAAATCACAGACGATTCAGCTCGAATCTCAATCTTAGATTATGACAGTACTTCAGGTGATAAAAAGGAAAGTATTTATGAAGCCTATGAGTTAATGTATGGTAAATGGGTCCAAATATGTAAGAAAAATGAGAAGTTGAAGGAGGAAAACACTTCCATGAAAAACATCATTCAAGATCTAGAGAGGAAGTTGTTGTCTACATTAGATAAGCTTGGTGAAGTAGACTGAAACTAGTAAGTATTGAAAAGGGATTGAGGATGTTGAATGGAGGTACAGAAAAGTTAATGGAAATCGGTAAGGTTAAAGGGGATCTTCAAGGCATTGGCTACAGAGGTGAATGTTCCAAGGTGAATGATGATAAAGATGACATATCCAGTCTGTCCAAGAAGAAACTTCGAGGAGAAATTGAAGGTTTGTACCCACATGTCATTTTTGTGGAGTCATCGGGCACATAAGGTCGAGATGTTACAAATGATGTTTCAAAGGGATCAAAACCAAAAATCTACACTCTCCATTAAATTTCCAGCAGCAGCCCATGGTACCGAAGCACACTTGGATTAGAAAGGGTCAATTACAGGCACAAAGACATTGCGAAGGAAAAACAAGAAATTGTACAGATTTACAGTTAGTTATTGCTTTTCAAGAAACTAATCAAACGGAGGACAAGTCTGTTACTTCAGAAGAAGAAACCGATGACAAAGATAATATGACGAGGAATAAGGTTAGGTTTGAACTTTTTCGAGGGGCACAGGGACTGTTTACTTTACATTTTGAAGTATTTTTTTTGTGTGTTGTTAAAAAAAAAGAAACGTAAAAAAAAGGTTTGTCTTTTTAGTTCTTTAGTTTTTATGTTGCCATTGTCATCCCATCTTTTTAGTAGTTTGTATTGTGACTTCTATTTGGCTTCGCCAAAGACTCCTAAACTCTCTTTTCATTGTGGGTCTCTCTCTCGGGTATCTCTTTCTCTCACTGCACTGGCAACACTTATCTTTATTGGCTTGAGTTTATGAATTTGATCAGTCTTATGAAGATGAAGTTGAAATAAGTAATGATATGTTGACATGTGTATTGACTGGTAGTAAATTGTCATCATGGCGTACTTATAATTCTTTCAATAAACCTAATATTGATTTTATGTTTCTTTATTCGCTGAGATTGATTATGTTGAAGGCATTCTTAGTTTTGACAATGTTTTGTCCCAAGGAGGAGACATCAGATTGTTTATGGTGAATGTTCTATTCAGGGGGAGATTTCAAGGCATATGCGTGACTATTTGTCATGCTTTTTGGCATTTTCTGTTCTAAGGGGGAGAAATTTAGATGATTAGATAAAATTGATGTTCTTTGGAACTTGATGTTTGATTAAGGGAAAGTATTTGTCATATGAATTGTGAATTTGATACTTATATGTCCAATTATCTTATTTAGGGGGAGTTTGATGTTTGATTAAGGGGGAGTATTTGTCATTTGAATTGTAAATTTGATACTTATATGTTCAATTATCTTATTTAGGGGAAGTTTCATATTTGTGACAAACAATGTTGAAAAGGAGGAGGTTGTTAGGATGTATGTTATATATCTAAGTAATTAGTTTTGACATTATTTATTAATTGGATATATAAAATATTAATTGGATAATGACTTGGATTCAAAAGCTATATGGATAATCTTCTAGTTGAAAAAGAATCTTATCTTAGATTGAAGTCTATTATCATATTGGTAATTAAATTGTGTACTGCTAACTTTTATAGATAGAAGATAAAGGGAAGTTGTTTTACGTGGATTTTGCGGATAGTAGAATAAGAGAATTTGTGTTGCATGTGAGTTAAGGGCTTTTGCTGTTAGAGTCATGTATGTCTCTATCATATAGCAGAAGTAGATCTCGTGTGTCAGTGGTATTACGTAAGTAATGGGTATTAATTATATATGGGATAAAAAGCAGCCGATGGGGGGAACATGTTATGGGTTTATAAACACCGTGAGTTAACTTTTGATTTCCAAGAGTTGTTCTTGTGGGATTATGAGTAAAATATATATTATGTGTGTGGTTTCTTATATGGTTTAATTGGAGTTATTGAAGCTGGGTTAATGGTGAATTGATTTTAAGAGTGTGAAGATTACGTAACCGAGTGGGTTGAATGGTATAGTGTGAAATCTATAGTTTGGTGTGTGCGTGACTCTATGTTCTTTCGTAATTCATTGGTTGCATGATTTCTGGAAATTTGAGCTATGTTTGTTTAATTTTTTGGACTGATTTCATGGGGATTGAATCTTGATTTGGTATTGCAATTTTTGTCAAGGATTTCATGACTTTGTTAGAAAGTTTATCGTTGACAGTGTGTGTGATTTGACAGATACATTTTTTTCTATTTTGAGTGAGCATTGAGAGCTTCTTTGGTGTCTAGTGATTTTTAGTGAAGATATTGAAGCCTCGTAACAAATCTTTCAATGAAAAACTTTCCATTCTTTTGTTGATGAAACAACATATTTAGGGGAGTTGTTTTTTTTTTTAAATCTCAAGTATTGTCTTTATTTATGTTGGTTATTGTTTAATTACTTGAGTTGTTTATTTTGTATCTTTATAATCAAGTTTGATATTGTTGAGAAAAATTCTTTGTTGAGGTTAACACGAGTTGGTCGTGTTATTTGGTGTGAAAAACTTTCACGGGAAGTGAGGTTGAGAGATAGTGTCAAGGGTTGAGTAGTGTCGGCTAAGTAAAGTCTTGAGTAAATCTATTGTATTCGGGTGAAAGTGATTAAGCTGAGTGAGGGCCTTGCAGATGTAGGCAAGGTATGCTGAACTGTGTTACCAAATTTCTTGTGTTATTTGTTATTTCGTTTTTGAATGTTTTTGTTTTCATTTGTGTTTGTGAAAAAATTGGAAAGTTTCCGAAATTACCACCCCTTTGAATTTATCAGGAAATTTATAGAGACATTTTCCTTTACCTTAGTGATTGAGAATTAAAGATGCATGTAAATCTTCTTGCTTATAGAAA
Source organism: Erythroxylum orinocense (assembly GCA_025531955.1). Lineage (NCBI taxonomy): Eukaryota > Viridiplantae > Streptophyta > Magnoliopsida > Malpighiales > Erythroxylaceae > Erythroxylum > Erythroxylum orinocense. The sequence continues at coordinate 2,924,234 of JANZLX010000211.1, forward strand.
TTTATAAAATAGAGTTTTAGTGAATTTAGATTTATGTGAAATTTCCTTTTATTATACTTAAAATTTTTGTTAAGTTATAAATACTTTAATAAGGTTCCTAGAATAAAATTTTTAGAAGATTGAAAGATTATTGTTATTTATTTATTTTAAATTATAAATTTATTTATATTTACATGTGTAAGTCACATAATTAATTGAATATATATATGTGTGTGTGTGTATTTTTATTTGCATAACAATTAATGTAAGAGTAGGAATTGATATTTAGGGTATTATTCTATTTTCCAACCTAACTATTGCTCTTCTCTTGTATTCCCTTCACCAATCACCCACCGCCATCATTGACTACAGCATTTCTTTTGTTATATAAATGTTTTGACTGGTAAAATAAGAGGAAGTTTAAAAATTTAATTGGATATATAGTAAAGATTGAATAAGAAAAATTTTAAATAGTATTAAACAAGGAAATCCTTACCTATGAGTTTAATTAAAGGAGATTATTTAATAAAAGTTAATTCTTTTATTTTAATTTATAAAATTGATTAATTTATAAAAATGATATGTTAATTAATAGATAGTTAATTTTAATAATAAAAATTATTAAGATAAATTAAATTGAAAAAAATAAAAGTTATTACAATAAATCAACAGGAAAGTTGGTTCTAACTAGTTTGGTTTTTTAATTATTAATTTCTTTGTTATGTTTCATAGCAATTATAATTATAATTATAACTGCAATATTATAATATTATATGTTTGTATTATTATAATTGCAAACAATATGTAAAAATTTAATTTTTAGTGTTTCTAATATCAGAGTATATTTTTTTTTTGAGGGAAATATCAGAGTATATTTTTAAAAAAATCGTTAAATGAGCAAAGCTGTGCAAGCCCTGTTTAACCTTGGATTCTTGCTGTGTATGTTCCTACGTAAACGTTGAACTCGCTTTCCTGTTTCTTTCACTGAATAAAAAATGAGGTGGACAGGCATTATATTCACAATTTAAGATAAGCTAAGTTCATTTCTGTCTTGTTCTTTGATGCTTTTAGGTGATATTAATCTTCAAAAAATTAAACTGTGTAAAATCAAATTTGACATTAATTTATCAACATCAATGGCAAGTTGCAATGTGTGTGAACAAAGTGTTGAGGATAACAGAGGATAAGAATGATTTGAATTAAAGGATAAGAATGATTTGAATTATTAGATAAGGATTGTATTTACGGTAGATTAGGCAATTTTCGTTGTACATGGTGTTATATATAACTTGTAAAGCTACAGATGAAATATACGGGAAACATCAATTCCTTTTTTCCTATTACTGTTGTTATATTTGGCACAAAGCCGAAGACACTCACATTAACTAAGGGAATGCAAGAAATGGTAAAGACTTTGCTTGTTCGTAGTGGTCGACCTGAGATAGAATAATGTCAAGTACTTGAAGACATAGTAGATAAATCTGTGCCAATCTCAAAGAAAGACTAGGAAGTTTGGCTTCAAACTCGAATATAGACATTTTTGGTTAATTATTAAACGAGAAAGTTGTTGATTTATGTCCTAGAGCTAATCGATTTGGTTGTAGTTTAGTGACAAATTATTTAAAAGCATTCTTTATCTTCTACATGTTTAGATATATACGATAAAGTCCATGAGATAATTATACATTGTAAATGAAATTATAATGAGATTATAATTATGTTATTCATATTGCATTTATGTATTAGAAAATGTTTCTAGTCATTGTTCTATTACGATTGGACATTAATAGAACGTTAAAAGACTAATACACGTTTTGTTTTTCCTTATGAAGAAAGTAGTCGATCTCATAGGCTAAAGTATAGAGATACTTAAACAAACGTGTGAGTGCTTGCTAGAAAACAAGTTCACTGAACAGACCCGAGATGAGAATTCCATTTGAAACATTACTTGTATGTCTATGGAATTCTCAATGTGATGATTGTATAAGTGATCCTTTGACTTGAGGCAATCAAAGTTATCTTGTATGGGGATTGTTATGTTTTGATACTACTCGTGATCTATTTTATCAACTATTATTAAACGGTAGTCATTGGATATAATATGAACTATATGGAGATAGTTGAATGATTAAGATATGATTCATCACCCTAAAGTAATTAGGGAGAATGTTCCGTTGTTCTCGATTAATATTGATTCAGAAAATCCTTAGCCAAGGTAGAATGATTTTTGTAAACAGTTTACAAATATCGTTAATTGAATCAATAGTTAATGGTGGACAACTAATATAATTGAACTCACAATAGAGTAGACATTAATTTCATGCTCCATGTCTAATTGGAATATTGGTTGATGAAAGGATTGAATTATAATGAAAAATCATGCACGGAAAGGATAGTCAAAGCTATTTTGATATTCCTAAATATTTGGGTGGTCGTGATGCGTTGCTAGACCCCAATCTTGATCTATGATTATAAATTGTTTAATTAGAGAATTAAAGATAAATTAAAAGGAGTTTTAATTTATTAATTTATATAATTCTAATTATAAATTAGAATTATAACTTATAATCATTGCTAATATATTTGGGAACCTAATGGGTCACACATATAGAATGGATTGGAGTGAGCAAAGTTAATGTAATCAAGTTAGACTTGTTTGTAAAGTTTGAGAAACTTTATAATTAAATATGAGATATTTAATAAATAAGGATCAATATGAGATATTGATTCTTATATGGACATAATTAGTATTTAATTAGAGTTATTTGTAATTCTAATTAAAGTTTAATTGAAATTAATATTTAATTTCAATTAAATTACTAAAACATCCTAAGCTTATTATAAATAGGCTTAAGCTCTATGTAGCTAGCGCTTCATGCTTAACCCTCTTTGTAAAAGTTATAGAGTTCTCTCAACCTATTTTGCGGATACCGTTAGAGGCCTTGTGCAGCTACGGTGGTTGAGGCGGGTCAATTTCGGAAACGGTTTAAAGGATACGACAAGATACAGATCAAGCTTCGGAATAAGGTACGAATTAAATTCCACTTTATTATGATTCATGTTAATCATTTTATAGATTTAAATAGATCTTGGTTTTTGGGAAATTAAAAGTCACGAAAAAGATTCGTAATTATTCTGTTGCGGTCGGATCGGATCCCGACCCGATTTTTCAACAAAAGTAACAATTTGCATTTTTCTTTCAGTACGTTTAACTTTAGTCTGCAAAAATTGCTAAGTTATATTAGTAAAATTGATATCGTAAAAAGTAAGCTCAAAAAATAAAGACCTTTTTTTTGTAATTTGAGAAATTAAAAATTTTATAATTTTTCTCATAGTTGGTTAGAAAATGACGAGAAAATATGTGGCTATTAATATCAGACATGAACTAATTAAATGTCACTAATATGATAATCAAACTCATTTCTTAAATTTGACTTGAACTAATTAAATTTGACTTATATTAATAATTTAAGATAATTATAATAAATTCTTAGCTTGAGTTAGATTTATTTAATTTGTTCAAATTTAAGAATTAAGTTGAATCATCATGTAAACAACATTATATTATTACAAGTGTAAAATTCATGACATGTATATTTAATAATTATTTTTAAGTAAAATTTAAGAAAAAGTGTTGTTTCTGAAAAATTGAAAACTAAAAAGAATTTTTTTAAGAATTTTAAAAATCAAAGAGTTTTTCCAAAAATTTCTTGAACTATGGGGAATGTTTATATCTTTTATTCCTTTAAAACAAAAAGATTTACATCTTTTTTAATCCACTTTCTCTAAAGTAAAAAAAAAACTTTGTATATCATAGTGATTACCCAAAATGATGTTTAGTATAGTATAAATGTATAATATCAAGTGGTTACTCTCAATTAACTTTCGAAAGGGACCAACAAACTGCTCATGAACCCATTGTCGAATTAAGTGAGGAAAACAAGAAAGATAAGTAACTTCGAGAGATTGAAAATTCAAAAGAGCTTCCCCTAATGGTGATGTTTAACAAAGGTTACTCACTAGATTTAAGATGTATCTCATATTGCTTTTATTTCTTAAATTGAACCTAAGACAATATAAGATGCCCTCAATAATGAAAATTGGATTCTTGCAATGAATGAAGAAATGAACCAATTTGAGAAGAGTAAGGTGTATGATTTAGTACCTAGATGTAGTGATGACCAAATCATAGGTGCCAGGTAGGTTTTTAAAAATAAATGAGATAAATAAAGTTTTATTGTAAAAAATAAAGCTAAATTAGCAATAAAAAGGTACAATTAAGAGGAGGGAAAAAAACTTTAAGAAAAATTTTGCTGCGGGCTAAAAGCTATTAGGCTCTTACTTGCATTTGCATCATACATGAATTTCAAATTGTTTTAAATGAATGCTAAAAGTTTTTTTTTTCTAAATGGATTCATTTAAGACAAGTTTATGTTGATCAACCTATTAGTTTTGAGAAACATGATGCACCCAATCACGTATATAAACTTTTCAAAACCTTATATGATTTAAAACGAGCTCATAGAGCTTAGTACGATAAGTTAAAAAGTATTTTTCTTATAGTGAATGGATTCTTCAAAGACGAAGTTGATACTACACTTTTCATTAAAACATACGAGCATGAAATTCTAATTGTTCAAATTTATGTTGACGGAATAATATTTGGTGCTAGAATATGTGCAAAGAATTTTCAAAGTGTATGAGTAGGGAATTTAAGATGAGTATGATGGGAGAACTCACTTCTTTCTTGAACTCCAAATCAAGCAAATGAAGGACGGTATCTTCATAAATCAAGCAAATACACAAAAGACAAACGCATTGGAATGGATCAAGCCAAACCATTAGGGACTTCCGTAAGTATGACAACCAAATTAAATAAAGATGAAGAGGGTAAACCTGTGGATGTAAAGCCCTATCAAGATATGATTGGTAGCTTACTTTATCTTATCACAAGCAGACTTTATATCTTATTTAGTATTTGCCTATGCTCTATTTCAATCAAGCCCTAGAGAATCGTATTTATTAGTTATTTTGTGCATCCTTAGATACTTGTACGAAACCATTTCACTAGGACTTTGGTGCCCTAATAATATGTCCTTTGACTTATTTGGTTATTCAAATACGAACTTTGTTAGTAGCCTTTTGGATAAAAAGAGCACATTTGTAACCTTTCCATTCTTAAGAATGCAATAGTTTCTTGGTTTAGTATGAAACAACATTAAGTGGCTTTATCAATAGTAGAAGTAGAATAAATGCCAATGGAAGTTTTTGTGTTTAAATTATTTGGTTAAGACAACAACTTAGAGACTATGAATTAGATCTTAATAAAATAACGATTAAATGTGATAATATTAGTGTCATCTGCCTTACAAATAAACCTATTCAACATTCTGGGACTAATTACATAGAAATTACATTTCTAGGACTAATTACATAGAAATTAAATACCATTTTATAAGAGACTATGTGCAAAATGGCAATATTGAATTGGATTTCACATGTATACAACACCAATTAGCCAATATTTTGACTTAATTATGAGTGAGATATCTAAAACACTTTTCTCCACTTACCAAAACCAAAAACCAAGTACAAAGAAATAACTAGGAGGTGCTGGCAACCACCACAGTATGGGCAGTGTCTTTGAAAAATCACTCATGTGTTGTAATTTGATCGCTTTTAGTGAATTGTGCAGTGATTTGCACTTCTTCCTCTTTTGGTTCTCCACAATTCGAATTAGTTCCTCATCAAGGAGTTTATCATAGAGTTCTTCTAATGATAATGGAGTGTCATGAATACAAACTGCTTCTGCCAGTTTTAAACTCCTCACCCAAACCATTTAATGGATAAGACATGATTTGGGCGTCATTCAATGGATGACCAATGAGTGCTAAATCATTCATAATACTTTTCACCCTATTCATATAAGTTGTAACTGATTTGTCTTTCTTCTTGTTAGACATGACAGCTGACATGAGAGAAAGCATCTGAGTATTGGAAAGATTAGCATAACTAGTTTCCAATTTGTTCCAAGAATTTGTTGATGAGGTACAGTTATTGATTGTTGGGCTGATTGTGTTGTGTTCTATGGTTTAAATGTCAAGAAGCACGAGACGATCTTTACGAGTCCAGAAAAGAAAACCAAGATTAGTTTGTGATTGACAGCTAAGAGCCATTAATGAATCCGAAAAGTCTATAACCTAAGAGTAGATTGGTCAGCTGAGACTTCCAAGATGCATAGTTTGCACCATTTTTCCAAGTTTGAATAAAATCTGGAACGATGCGTTGAGAGATATCAGATTTCCATTAGCAGGAATGATATTGCCTTGAGCTATGAAGTTCATTGGTGTAGAGATTACTACTGGATTTGTAGAACCAGTTGTTTAATCCTTTGAAGAAGAGTTTTTGAATGGTGTCTTCACTTCTTTTGGCAAGGTGAGATGTAACGAGGAGTATAGCAAGGACATGGATAAGGGATCTTGTATTTTTATCTTATAGACAGAGAGGGCTTTGACACCATAAAGGAATTTGATAAACTGTATGTATTTCGTTTATTAACAATTGTGATTACAATACATATACACTTGATAGATAACGTTGATTCCACTAATTACGATAATACAAACAATGAAATCAAGGAGAATTAATTAGAGAATACAGTCAGGAAAAGATAAATTCTATAAATGGAATGTCCTAATTATATGCTCTGTCAGTGATCAATTGAATCTAATAATAATAATAATAAGAGAAATCCTTCCTGACAAAGGTTCCTGTTCTGCAATGTTTTGGTCACTTCATCCTGAAAGTTCTATAGCATGTAGTTCTTATTTGAACTTAGCTTTAATCTCATCGTCTTTGTTATCTTGCAGCAAGTCTGAGACATTTATACTTATATTTTCTTCATGTTTCTATTTCGAGGTCTGATTTTATCAGAGAAATGCCCGTGTCGAGGCTTGATTTGCTCAGAGAAATGCCCATCTTGGGGTCCAATTTCCTTAAAGAAACGCCTGTTTTGGGGCTCGATCTTAGAGAAATGCTAGTCTTCGGGCCTGATTTCCTCAAAGACAGTCTCAGGGCCCAATTTCCTTAAAAAAATCAGTCTCGGGGCCCAATTTTCTTAGAGAAATATCAGTCTCGGGGACCAATTTCCTTAGAGAAACTCCAATCTTGGGGCCCAATATTCTCAAAGAAGCACTGGTCTCAGGACTCAATTTTCTCATAGAAACACCGATCTCAAGGTCTAATTTTCTTATAGAAACACCAATCTCAGGGCTCGATTTCCTTAAAGAAACATCGATCTTGGGGTCCAATTTTCTCAAAGAAACACCAATCTCGGGGTCCAATTTTCTTAGAGAAACACCGGTCTCGGGGTCCAATTTTCTCATAGAAACACTAGTATCGGGGACCAATTTTCTCAAAGAAACACCAATCTCGGGGACCAATTTCCTCATAGAAACATCAGTCTTGGGGTCCAATTTTCTCAGAGAAACCCCACTATCGGGGACCGATTTTCTTAGAGAAACACCGGTCTCGGGGTCCGGTTTTCTTATAGAAACATCGATCTCGGGGTTCGATTTTTTTAGAGAAACACTGGTCTCGGGGTCCAATTTTCTGATAGAAACACCAGTCTCAGAGTTCAATTTTCTTATAGAAACACTGTTCTCAAGGCTCGATTTCCTCAGTGAAATACCAATCTCAGGGTCCAATTTTCTGATAAAATCACTAGTCTTGGGGTCCAATTTTCTCAAAGAAACATCGGTCTCATTGTCCAATTTTCTTATAGAAACACCGGTCTCAGGGCCTGATTTCCTCAAAAAAACTCCTGTGTTGGAGCCCAATTTTTTTAGAGAAACACCGGTCTCAGGGTACAATTTTTTTAGAGAAACACCCTTGAGGCTCAATCTGCTAAGAGAAACGCCCATCTCAAGACCCAATTCGCTTAGAGAAATGCCTGTCTCGAGGCCCGATTTGCTCAGAGAAACCAAGCTTGAGGCCTGTTCAACGTGAGCTAGCTGGGCCAAGTTGCCATCTCTGGGTTCACCTCCAAAACCAAGGGTTGACATAGGAGTAGTAGCCATTGGCATTCCTTGTCCGGACACAGAACTGTATGGAACCGTAGTGCCTCCAAGGCCAGAGACATTTGTATTGTTTCCACCACCAGAAGCAAATCTACTGCTGGACATTGGTAATCCTACTTGGGTCACAGAACTGGTTGGAACCGTGGTGCTTCCAAGACCATGGGAGTTGACTCCATTTATATTGTTTCCATCACCTGAACCGAAGCTACTGTTGGCCATTGTTGACTTCGTTGGGGCCGTAGTAGCAGCCATTTTTCCTATTGTAGTACCTGAACGGTATGAGATCGGCGGTGAAGGGTGTGAACTTGAGGTCTCTGACTGATTGTAATGTGACTTAGAAGGCTTCCCTCCTGCTTGGACCTCTATTGACTTTAAAACTGTATTCAGCTCCTTAACGTGTAGACCTTGACGTTTTGAGATGGTCCATATTGAACCATTTCCTTGCTGTTGTTGAGTCTTTGGGCAATCTTTCAGCTTCTCCGATGATACTTCTAGAAACCCAAATAGAAAATTTAGTAAGAATTGAATTGAGTTTTGAATCCATTTCTTATCATTTCTATTCCTTTTACTTTCGAAATATAAACAGGAAATTATTAAATATTTGTTAGATTATGATTAAAAAAGGAGATAGTATTCCTAGAATACATTACTCAGAATTACCCTTTTGATTGTATAAGAATATATGGAGTTCAGCATGTATGGAAGCAAAGGATAACGTTCTTTTGTTGATATTATCACCGGGATTTGATATTGGGTAATTTCTGCCTAAAATTTCCAATACATCATCCACAATTTGCATCAGAATATCAAGCTCCGGGCTGCAAAAGCATGAAGGTGGTGAAAAATGAAGTCCATCTCCATGGTATCTATTACAGAATCACAGAATTAGTAATTATACCTCGTCTTCTTTACGCTTCTCCCAGACAGGCAACCAGCAGCCGCCATGGCAGCTCTCCACAGTGGTACTTTACCGCGGCTCCCACAGTCACTCTCATGTTTGGCAAAGTCTTCAGCGAAAACCCCACTTTGGTTTCTAACATCTGAAGCAGTCACATGGTAGAAGACAGGTATAACTTTTTGTCTAAGCATAGGATTTTCTCTACACTCCATAATCTTCACAAGTTCGTCCAAGCTCCATGCGGAAGAAGCATAACCTTCAGAGAAAATAGTTAAGGATACCTTGGAATCTTGGATTGCGTCCATAAGTGCTGACTTAATATGCTCACCACTTAATATGCTCACCCCTTTTAAGTTTGTAATCGACGAAAATATTGAGAGATGCTTGATTAAGAGCTGCGATTAAATAGCTGAGGAAATTGAAACGGACGTTTTCACCCCGGAAATTCAGGAAGACATCATATTTCTGAGAAACTTGAGAAGATACTGTAAAAGAGGAAGCCATAGTACGAAGCAGATGCTGAGGCAGATTGTATATAAGTCACAATAAGAAAGTCAATACGTGCATGTATGTATAAGTCGCTGCTTTGCGCGATCATCTTCCTTGAAAATCCCTTGAAAATGTAAATTAATTGGGTTGGGTGAGTGAAAGGGGGGAAAAAAAAAAAAACCACATGTGAGACTCGAGTACAAGTCTACGTAGGAAAATATACAGAAAGATCCAACTTTTGACGGTTGAACTCCCTTTTGCCGTCCTTCTCTACCTCAGGAAACTTAAGAAAATAAGGTGTTCACATTGAATTCAAAGGTAGAAACAGTTATATTATAGAAAAAGGAGTAAATATATTGGATAAAACCATATTGGCTTCGAGAGCTTAGAAAAATCCAAGGTTTCTGTAGTTCTCAATTATAAACATCATGAACGACGACCTCATGTCATTTTGTACTGTAGTAGTATAGTTGCTTTCCGCCTTTTAGGATTACGGGTCTGTTGGAATTTTAAAGAAAAAAAAGAAGAAGAATAAGATAGGATAAGATGTAGATTGAATAATACGTAACACACTCTCATATTTTTATTATTGAACTTTATTGTCTTATATGGACAAAATACAAACAACTAAATAGATTTTTCAGTCACTAAATCTAGCTTATAAGATAAGATTAAATATAATCTAAGACTTATTCTAAGATAATCTAAGACCTATTCTAAAAAAATTTAAACAATTTTAAAATTTGAATTAATTCTCAACATTCCCTCTTAATTCATATTTTTTGAATGGAGCACATCTCTCCTAATCTTCAGAATATTCTGTGAAGCACTTCTCTTCACCAATTGATGCATTTCTCATCATCTTGTTGATGCCCTTCTCACCAACCTACAATGATTACGTGAAGCACTTTTCTTCACTGTATGATGTACTTTCTTATCACCGTCTTCAAATTTGTATGATGCACTTTCTCATCATTTTACCATTATTGATGCACTTTCTCATCATCTTACTATTGTTGAGCACTTCTCTCAACTAAATAAAAAAAGATTTTCTTCTTGCTTCTTCTTCTTCAGCCACTTCAACCAAATTCGCATGTTCTTCTTTTTTAAATTTGCAATTTTTTTGTAGATGACCAAATCTTTTGCAGTTATAATATTGAGGCTTTCCTTTGTGCCAACAATATTCCTCTTCATGACCCAACTTCTTGCAACTTGTACATTGGAGAATGTTTCCTTTTTTCTTCGATGATGGAACCTTTGCTAGATAGGCTTCCTCCACCATTTTTTTTCACTTTCTTGCTTTCTCACTTAATCACTCATAGGTCTCTCAAGGATCTAAAGCTCTGATACCATGTTGAAATTTTAAAGAAAAAAAAGAAGAAGAATAAAATGGGATAAGATGAAGATTGAACAATATGTAACACACTCTCATACTTTTATTATTGAACTTGATTGCCTTATATGGACAAAATACAAACAACTAAATAGGTTTTTCAATCACTAAATCTAGCTTATAAGATAAGATTAAATATAATCTAAGACTTATTCTAAGATAATCTAAGACCTATTCTAAA
>JANZLX010000211.1:2947399-2961730 GCA_025531955.1 Erythroxylum orinocense
ATAAGATAAGATTAAATATAATCTAAGACTTATTCTAAGATAATCTAAGACCTATTCTAAAAGAATTTAAACAACTTTAAAATTTGAATTAATTCTCAACAGGGTCTTCTGATCAAATTTGTATCCCACTAATTCCGCTCCGCTCGAGCAGGGTGTGGGTTTATGAGGGTGACATAAGTCTCCAAATCGCTACTTACTCAAATTCACAAAACTCCCTCTCTTCTTCTCACTGCTGCTACCTTCAGTGTTTCTTCTGTTAGATTTAGTCTTATCATTTTTTAGTTTGTTGATTATATCTCTTGAGTTGTTTTAATTTCTAACCTCTTCTGTTAGACGTAATCTTTTCTGTTAGATGAAATCTTTTCTATTGTATGTCTAGTGTATAAATTCATTGCTGGACCAACAATGTCTTTATGCAGCCTAAACAAACCATCACCAGAAACTTCTTCTTTCATGGTATCAGAGCTTTTGGCGATAAAAAACAACGCCTTCCACCAACTCATCTTCCACCTCTACTGTCACTTGCTCAACCTTCTCATCTCCATCTCCTCCTCTACTGGCCTTCTTCCTACACCACAGTTTAGCCACTTCATCAATGTTAAACTCACTAGAGACAATTATTTGCTTTGGAAAGCCCAGATCATCCCTTATTTTCGAAGCCAACACCTTCTGGGCTATATTGATGGTTCTATCAAGACTCCTCCCACAATGGTTCTTGAAACCTCAAATGGTGAAACAAGTCAAGTTCCAAATCCTGCTTATACCATCTGGTAGTAGCAGGATTAGCTAGTTTTGAGCTCATTACTGTCATCACTTAATGAGGAGATCCTTGGGCACGTCCTGTTTCTCACCACATCAGCTGAGGTATGGAATTCTCTTGACCAGAGGTTTGCTTATCATTCAAAGGCAAGAATTATGCATATACGACTTCAACTTTCCAACCTGCAAAAGAAGGAAATGACAACAACTGACTACTTCCACAAAGTGAAGAGTTTAAGCGACACCATGACTGCCATTGGACATCCTCTCAAGGAAGATGAGACTATCTCCTATATGCTCACCGGGCTCGGTTTAGAATAAGATCCCCTCGTCACTTTAGTGACTACACGTCTAGATGCAATAACTCTTATTGACTTATATTCTTATCTCGTCAACTATGAGTTGTGACTTGAGAGCATCACAACTCTGTTTTTCAGATGTCTTCATCAGTAAATTAAGTCTCACGAGGAAGTTTCCAAGGAGCGCACACAGGACCAAATAGGCGAGGAAGAGGCTATGGACATGGCAGCTATCCAGGAAGATCCAACAATAACTACAATAACTCCTTCAGAAACAAATTCAAGCCCACATGTCAAGTGTGTGGAAAACAAGGACATCATGCTCTTCATTGCTATCATCATTATGATCATTCGTTCTAAGCTCAAGACTAACATACTGCAGCTGTTGCAATCACTTCATATTCAATTGACATCAATTGGTTAGGCGCTACTGATCACCTCCCCAATGACTTGGATAGGCTAACCATGAAGGAATGATACACTGGATCAGACCAAGTTCAAGTCGCCAGCGGGATAGGTTGGCAAATCTCTCATCTTGGTCATTAAGCTATTTCTGGTTCAACTCGTCCTTTTTATCTTACCAATGTTCTGCATGTTCCCCAAGTTACCAAAAATTTGTTGTCTGTCCACAAATTTACCTCTGATAACAATGCTTATTTTTAGTTCTATCCTAACTCTTTTTACCTAAAGGACATTCCAACAAAGAAAATTATTCTTCAAGGTAAATGTAAGAGAGGATTCTATCCTCTCGGAACATGAAAAGGTGTCAATTCTCTGATAAAGCAGCCTACCCGTCATCTTCTCACTTTTGCCAGAACCAGTCTAGAGTAATGGCACAAGCATCTTGGTCATCCTTCTCCAGTAATTGTCTCAAACATCCTTTAGTCAATTAATCTTTCTTACTCTTCCAATAAGCAGTCCCATTTGTGTGATGCTTGTCAACAAGGTAAAATACACTAACTGCCGTTTAGTTTATCTACCCGTGTAACTTCTCAACCTTTTGAACTCATTCATATCGATGTTTGGGGGCCTACTATTCCCTCAATCAGAGGTTTTATGTATTATGTAAGCTTTCTCGATGATTTTAGTCGTTTTACATGGGTTTTTGTTTTAAAGTGTAAGTCTGATGTTGAACAAACTTTCTTGCATTTTCAGAAACAAGTTAAGAATATGTTAAATTTCAAAATTTGTTCTGTCCAATTTGATTGGGGAGGAGAGTACCAACGATTGCATAAATATTTCAAAGATATAGGAATTTCTAATCGTATATCTTGCCCTCACACACCCCAACAAAATGGTGTTTTTGAGAGGAAGCATCGACACTTAATTGAAACATGTCTTACTCTACTCGCATAAGCATCTATGCCTATTCGTTTTTGGGATTATGCTATCCTCACTTCTTGTTATCTTATAAACAAATTGCCCAATAAAGTTATCAATAATGAATCTCTGTTTCATAATTCACATAACTATAATATGGTAAAAGTTTTTAGTTGTGTTTGTTGGCCCAACTAAAAACTTGATTTTCGAACTCAACAATGTGTCTTCCTTGGATACAGTGTAATACACAAGGGATATAAATGTTTACATAGATCTTTCGGCCGAGTTTATATTTCTCGAGATGTCATTTTTGATGTAATGATTTTTCCTTTTGCCAAAACTGAAAATAATTTTCAGCACACCAATTCCACTGTTCCAAACCTTGTCACTCTTCCTTCTCAACTCAGTCCTCAAACCTCCACATCCTCTGAACTAGTTCTAGTTAATGACCAAGTGGAGAGTTGCACTCCCATTCCCTCATCAACTAACACAAATAATTCTAGTTCAAGTTCTACAGGTGATGGTGAAAAGTCCAGTTTTGAAGGAAGCTCCGAAGGAAGTCCACTTGTTGCTTCTGAACCAGTGTACATGGCTCAAGATGAAGGACATTAGATGAGGACTTGATTATAGAATAAAGTGTCAAAACCAAAACAATTTACAGACAACACCAGTCTTTATCCACTCAAGCAATGGACTCTGAATTTCAAGCTCTCATGCCGAACAAGACATGGCATTTGATTCCTTTTCGACAAGGACAAAACGTTATTGACTCCAAATGTGTCTACAAAGTGAAAAAAAAAATCTGATGGCTCCATTGATCGATACAAAGCGCATCTTGTGGCAAAGGGGTTCAAACAACATCATGACATCAACTACGAAGATATGTTCAGTCCAGTTGTTAAACTTACTACTGTCATACTCATCCTTTCAATTACTGTTGCTCATGGTTGGAGTCTTAGATAGGTAGTAGATATGGACAACACATTTCTTCATGGTATTCTACAGGAAGAAGTTTACATGCGTCAACCGCAAGGATATGAAGACTCAAAATTTCCTTGATTTGTATGCAAGCTCAACAAAGCTATGGGTTGAAATAAGCTCCAAGAGCGTAGTTTTCACGACTGAGTAACAAGCTTCATAAACTTGGATTTATACCTTCGAAGGGTGACAACTCGTTGTTCATTTTCAAGTCATCAGAAGTACTCATCTATATGATTATATATGTGGACGACATAATTATAGTCAGTTCAAGTTCATGTGCTATTGATAAGTTGGTTGCTTTAAAAGATCGAGGCAATTTAAGTTATTTTCTCATTATTGAGGCATCTCACATCAAGAAGGTTTGCTTCTTACTCAACAAAAATATATTGCAGACCTGCTGCTGTGAATGAAGATGACCAATTGCAAACCAATATCAACTCCTATGGCCAGTTTAATGCAGCTATGCTACTGTGAATGAAGATGACCAATTGCAAACCAATATCAACTCCTATTGCCAGTTTAATGTAGCTATCCAAGACTCAAAGAACATCATTGTCAAAAGTTGAGGTATTTTTATATAGAAGTACAGTTTGAGCATTGCAATATCTTACTCTCACTCGTCCAGATATTGCTTACTCTGTGAACAAAGTATGTCAGTATTTACAAGCTCTAATTGATACTCATTGGGCAGCGGTAAAAAGAATACTTCGTTACATTAAGGCAACTCCATTGATGGGGATCTTTATTCAGCAGTCAAAATCTAAGCTTCTTAGTGCCTTTTCTGATGTTGATTGGGCAGGGTGTCTTGATGATCGAAGGTCTACCAATAGGTTTGTTATTTTCTTTGGGCTAAATCTTGTGTCCTGGAGCTCTTGAAAACAGTTAACAGTCTCTCGCTTAAGCACGGCAGCTAAATACAAGGCAATGCCAAATGCTACGGCAGAATTAATTTGGTTACAATCATTATTGAAGGAGTTAGGAGTCTACCAGTAAAGAGCACCCTCGTTGTGGTGCGATAATCTTAGAGCTACTTACTTATCGGCGAACCCGGTATTTCATGCGAGAACGAAACATATTGAGATAGACTTTCATTTTTTCAGAGAACGAGTGGCAACAAGAGAATGAAGCATATTGAGATAGACTTCATTTTGTCAAAGAACAAGTGGCTACAAGGGAACGAAGCATATTTAGATAGACTTTCATTTCGTCAGAGAATGAGTGGCAACAAAGTCTTTAGATGTTCAATTTATTTCATCGTCAGATCAAGTCATCGACATTTTTACTAAAGTGCTCAATTGAGAGTTGTTTCACAAATTTCATTGCAATCTCAACTTAATTTCATTGGCTGAGATTGAGGGGAAGTTTTAGATTTTGTCTGATCGTTTTTTAGTTTGTTGATTTTATCTCTTGAGTTGTTGTAATTTCTAACCTCTTCTGTTAGACGTAATCTTTTCTGTTGTATCTCCAGTATATAAATTCATTGCTAGACCATCAATGTCTTTATACAGCCTAAACGAACCATCACCAAAAACTCTTCTTCTTTCATCTTCCTCCATTATCCACCAAACATCCTACCATTATTTTCCCTCCAAATTCTCAGCCATTCCTAACACCCATCACTGGTGGACACCCATTTATCCACCACAACTCCACAACACCTCCATGCCATTTCCAACCGTCTCCTGTGCTGAGCCACCATCATAGTGCCATTGCTACCCTGGCAAAGTTTCAGGCGTCTCCTATGGCTACAACTAGCTGCGCCA
The DNA here is from genome assembly GCA_025531955.1 of Erythroxylum orinocense. Taxonomy (NCBI): domain Eukaryota; kingdom Viridiplantae; phylum Streptophyta; class Magnoliopsida; order Malpighiales; family Erythroxylaceae; genus Erythroxylum; species Erythroxylum orinocense. The sequence goes on from JANZLX010000211.1 coordinate 2,952,522, forward strand.
CCAAAAAGCACCTGCAAATTGAGCTCCATTTCTGCACTCCTCCATTGTTGATGATAAACATTATACCTCATCGATTTTGATTTTGATTTCCCAATTTCTTATTTTCCTTTGCTAATTGATGATCCGATTAGCATCTAATCTCAATCTCTGTAATTATTTTATACGTTTATGCATTCAATTTCAAGAGTTACACTTCCAGTTGCATCAATTTCGAATTTGTGGTGCATTTGTGTTTTCGAATTGGGAATCCCCTAAATTATAAGAGTTTTATTAAATTACTCAAATTTGAAGGATCCTTGGTTTACTTTATGAGACATTTAAGTTCTTTTGTCTTTCACTTGCTTTCAATTTTACGTAATTTTGTCTAATTTGCAATTTATTAAAATTTTGCCTATATCAAGTTTGAGGATTTTCATATTATGCATGATTTCTTGCAATTAAATTCTCCAATCAATTGATAAATTATTTTCACTTCTTTTACTATGAATTGCCTCAATTATGCTTAATTTTGTTCAAATTAAAATTTTTGATCACTTTTGTCTATACATTGATTAGGCAATTTTCGATTGAAGCAAAATTTTTTTTTATCAAAATTCATTAGGCAATTCCTCTTTATACATTATTTATCGATCTAGAGTCCTTTTAATTACATTGATGCTTTGTTCAAGCTTTGTTTAACTCAATTAAATTTTTTTTATCAAAATTCATTAGGCAATTCCTCTTTGTACATTATTTATCAATCTAAAGTCCTTTTAATTACATTGATGCTTTGTTAAAACTTTGTTTAACTCAATTATTTTCTTAAACTACATACTGACTTTGCATTGCATCAATTTTTGCTATACACCATTTTTCACCATTAATTTTATGCATGTTATCTTTATCTTTAAATTTGTTAACTTATGACTATAATAGTATTCTCTTATCTATCTTGCAGGGGACCCCTATCTCTAGCCTTTATTTCCCTCCAGTACTTACCCTTATGATTAGTCCTTCTTTGAAACCTATAGCATGAGCTAGAGGAAACCCTAATCTTACACCTAAGACTCACACATGAGGGAGAGCTATCAATACATCTTTCAGGATTTGTAGGATTTGAGAATGATCTATGACCCCTCCTTCTTCCCCCACATCTCTTAATGAGGATGAATACCTTGATACTACTTTTTCTCAATTCCAAGATTATGCCTTCCAGGAACTAAATGAGAATCTTATCATTTCCCTTACCAGTCGTCAATTTAAGAATTATGATCTTGTGGGCTATTTTATTGATCAAGGTTAGGAATCCCTCTTTACTAAGACTTGTAAGACTAGTCCTACCAATGTTAGTATATTTTACACCAATATTCGTCCTAAGATCATTCGTGATGACGCTCATATTTCTCTCCAATTTATGGTACTGACATCCATATTACTTATAACCTCATAAACGAGACATTAGGCATTCTTATATCTGAACAACCTTTGTATTATACTTGTCTTACCAAATACTCCATACACCCTTACTTTGTGTCTGATAGAGTCAAAATTATTTTTTAATTAGATCCCATTGACGAGGTCCATAGAAAACCCAATGATGTACTTGACCTTAATGATATCCCTTGTTTCTACCACCTATATATTAAATATAATTTGTCTCTGCAAGTGGTCATTTTACATTTCTAGGTAACAATGATCTTTGGTTTCTCTCTAAACTTATGTTAGAACAACCTATTCACTTTAGTCATTTTCTTTTGTTCAATATGATTCATTTCCATCAAACCAAAAAGAAGAAACAAAATATCCATTTGCTCTCATCCTTAGCCTTATTTTTTAGCACTTCCAAATTCCTCCCGATGGCGATGAGATTAACTTTAATTTCTTCTTTGATCCCGCTACCCTTCACCGAATAGGATGTCAATTGGTTGATGGAAAGATTACTAAACCATATTAGCGCCAACACCTTTAGCCTTAGCATCCATCTCTAGTTCACGAGGACCCGTCATACAATGGTACTTACAAGCCCCTCTTGAATCACACTATCGAGCTGCTTTTAGATGATAAGGCCACTACTTCTCGCCTACCACATCACTCCTCGCTAGATGCTCATCTTGCTGCCAATGAGCATTATATTACTATGTTGCAAGGAGAGCTTGACTCTTTTCAAGACATCACGATGCATTGCCTTAAAAGAAATCTCTATGTTGAAAGGAGCCTGCTAACTTTTGAAAGAAACCTCTAGTGATATAAACACAGAAGTATCCTATTGAAAAACTGAAGGAGCCTCTTGAAAACTAATAATGCGAAAATTTAAAAGTAAGGAAGAGAGAGATAATGACAAGTAGATTTATACTGGTTCAGCTTATAACGAAGCCTACATCCAGTCCCCAAGTATCCAACTTGAGTATTTCACTATAAAAGCTAAGTGGTAATTTGACGAGCCTCTTCAAGCTCATAAGTGTATATTTTTCAAAGTTTTTCAACCTTCAACAGTAGTAGTATTTTGCTAGCGTCTATAAGTTCTCAACAAAAAAATTGTTTAAAGGATTTTATAGTTTCTCTTGATAGAGTGATATCACTTTTTAAAGCATAAAGAGTTTGATATAACTTTCAAGAATATTGATGCTCTAAGATATTTCGTAAGTCTTTTGTCTGTGTCTTGTGTATTGTATATCTTACAAATGCAGTGGCTCTTCCTTAAGTAAATAATTTCTTCAATTAGTCGTTGCTTAATCTTTGAAATTTGCTTAAATCTTTAATATTTAGACCTTAAGAAAAACATTTTGTCAGAGCTTCCAAAGCTGATTATTCGAATTTGTAAGATCCTTTCAGATGTCTTAAAAACATTTCTAAAAAGTTAAGTTTATAAATAATGTAGCTGTAAGAAAGAAAGCAATTATTCCATGATTTTATTTCCTTTTAAGAATTGTATCGTTGCTTATATAAGAAAATGAATCCAATTTGAATTTTGAAAAATTATATAGTTATCACCAAAATCGTTAATCATAAACCTTGAGCTAACAATTTCTCCCTTTTTGATGATGACAAACAATAATATATATTTTTTCAATATTCAAATAAAGAATAAAGGGTTTCAAAAGATACTTGTAAACTTTACTCGCGGTTATATTTAGAACGATCCTTGTGGGGTAGGACATAAAAGATCTGCTACTCTTTTTGTCTCCTAGTCTACCCACATATTGTCCTTTAGCTTGTAACCGTATTGGTAGGGAATTAAAGAATGGAACTTTGCAGGCTTATACCAATTCAGGTTGTCAAAAGGCACTTCAAAATAGGCAAAAATTTTGGTTAATAGCATCCCATATGGTAGGCCACTAGTGGTATTCTTGTGACTTCCCTTGTCGACCATAAACTTCATAATCATTGCTGGGAGTTTCATTTTATTACCCTTCAGAAAGTTGTAGACCACAGTCGTATCCAAAAGTTTGCATCTTTCTATTGAGCTACTCCTTGAAAAAATTGAAGTAGCCGAAATGGATGCAAGGTATCTCGGTAGTAGGTCCAAGTGTCTACACCAGTGTCTCCCTTTATGGGCTTTATCAGTATGCAGACATATAAAGTCCACAGCCTCTCTCAGATCAATGTCAACAATATCCCACTTATGATAGGGAACGTTAGTCCTACCAACTGGAATTACACCCAGAATGTTCTCCAAGATTTCCTCTGTAACCAAGATTTCGCACTCATGTACCCACGAGATGATTGCATGCTTCCCATCAATTTCTTCTCTTCTCATGTGTGGGTAGAAACATCTTACTAATTCATCACACACCGTTTCATCCAAATTTAAAAAGTTTTCCTAACCAACAAGAAGAAAGAAGGGTGTGATGAGAATACCTATATCCTCAAATCGATTGGGAGGTAAGATGCGTCTTGCTACCACATTTCTTTTCTTATGGTGCATCTTGTACCTTGCTTCAGCTTCCTTCGATTGGAATAACTTTATCGAAGTTGAAGATTTTCCCTTTAGGAGTACAATGAGTTTATTTGATTTTGTTCTCTTGGCTTTAGGGATTTCTTTAAAAAATATTTCTTCAAACATTGGTTCATCCCTAACAATTTGTTTCTCAGTCTTTTCTTCACTAAAGGTGCTTTGCCTTTTCTTATTTCTTCTCTTTTTCTTTTTCTTTTCCTTGATTCTTCTTCTTCTTCTTTTTCCTTTTGTCTCAGTAGTTTCTTCTTGTAGAGCTTGTTTTGTGATAATTTCCCTAGTCCATGGTCTCTTTAATAACGAAGCCGATTCTTCATCCGATCCATCATCGTTTACAACCTAGTGCGCTTCAGGCATTTTCTTATCCTTAGTATCAGTTTTAGGAGTAATAGATGGAGAAGTAGTGGAAGGAGTCAGAGTGGTCAGAGTAAGAATGGGTATATGAAATCTTACTTTTCTTGTTCGCTCCCCCTTAGTCGAGGATTCGTCAACTTCTTTTTTTTCTTCCTCCTCCTCCTCTTCTTCTTTTTTGTTTCCTTCTTCCTCTTCTTCTTCTTCTTCTTTGTTTTCTTTTTCTTCTTTTTCTCTCTCTTCTTCTTCTTCTTTCTCTTCTTATTCTCCAATGGAGTCAGAGACAAATTGTTGTCCAGCTAAAAGTTCATTATTTTTAGAGGAGGAGTCCAAGTCTAATTTTAGGAAAAGCATAGTCAAAATTTGCCTTTTTCTCTCCTCCAGAGTTTCCTAAAAAGGGGTTTTTAAAATTTGGGGTTTAGAGGAAACAGAGATAGGTTCAGCAGGAGTATTCATAGGGCCTACTATTGGAGATAGAGAAGAAGACTCAGAAGTGAGAGTTTGTTCTTGGCTTGAAGTTAAAGTAGTGGTTTTCTTCTATCCTTTTGATTTAGCTTGTGCTATTGTAAGAACAATGGAAAAGGTTTAGAACATTTGAGATGAAGATAGAGAGTTAGAATACATAGAGTAAAGAGTGACGATTTAAAGAACAATGAGGATGAGTAGAAGAACAAAGCTTGCTTAAGGAGTATTAAACAATTTTTGAGCATTGATTTCGAGTGAAGAAGGATAGTTGTACACGTTAAAAGAGGAAGTGGATTGTTTGCATATCTTCTATCAATCCTGTACAACCGCTTGTCGGAACTACTTGCGTATTTCTTTAAATGTTGAAACAACACTATAAATGACTTTCTTTTTAGGACACATGTATACTACTCTGTGAAACCGATAGGAGTCTTCTAAAACACAGGGGCCTTTTAAACAAAAAGGAGCCTACTAACTAAGAGAAGATCTCAAACCTGAGAGGAGCCTTTTAAAATAGAAGGAGCTTACTAATGTCTACAGAGAGAAGTAGCATAGAAAATTCATATAGATATAATATCAGATATTCTGCATATACCAAGCTCTTTTCTTAATATAAAAAATCTATCTTTAGAGAGTGGCTTAGTGAAAATATCAATATTAACATGCAAAAGATCAATGGTACCTTCTAAAATATGATCTCTAAGAAAATGATGCTTGATTTCTATACGCTTTGTCCTAAAATGATGCACAAGATATTTCGAAAGATTTATTGTACTAGTATTATCACATAATATAGGAATATGATTAAAGTAGAGAGAAAAATCCTGGAGTTGATGCTTCATCTATAAGATTTGAGCACAACAACTGGCAGTTGTTATATATTCCGCTTTGGTTGTTGAAAACATTGTGCAATTTTGTTTCTTGCAAGACCAAGAAACTAGAAATCCTCTAAAAATTTGACAGTGACCACTTGTGCTTTTTCGATCGAATTTATCACCTGCATAATATGCATCACATAGCCAACTATGTTAAACAAATCAGTTTTTGGATACCATAATTTGAAATCCATAGTTCCTTGAAGATATCGAAAGATCCTCTTGACTACTTGAAGGTGACTTTCTTTTGGATTTGATTGAAAGTGTGTACAAAGACACACACTAAGCATAATGTCTGATTTTGAGCATGTGAGATATAGTAGTGACCCAATCATTCCTTTATACTTTGTTTCATCTGTAACCTTACCTTCTTCAACCTTATCAAGTTTTATTCCAGTATACATAGGAGTACCGTACCCATAGCTTTGGAATTCTCAAAATTGTACTTCTTGATGAGTTCCTTTGTGTATTTGTCTTAGCTAATGAAGATTCCTTTTTCTGTTTGCCTGATTTGTAATCCGAGAAAGAATGATAGTTCTCCCATCATGCTCATTTCAAACTCCCCCTGCATTAATGCTGAAAATTCTTCACAGAAGGACTGATTACTAGCACCAAATATTATGTCATCAACATATATTTACACTATGAGTAAATCGTTCTCCTTTTTCTTAATAAATAAGGTTTTATCTACCTTTCCTCTTTCAAAGTCATTTTTAAGCAGAAAATTACTTAACCTCTCATACCATGCTCGAGGAACATGTTTTAGACCATACAAGGCTTTAGTTAACTTCATCACGTAATTAGGAGGCTTTGTGATAGATTGTTCTTTAAGGCTGCTCAAATTGTTTGCCATAATCTATCACGTGCTGTAAAACACAATAAATATGAAACCTCACTCTGATACCAAATGATAAAGCAAACATATGCAAGAGGGGGTGAATTGTGTGTAATAAAAAATTTAAAGAACTTTCAAATTGATAAGATCTTGGTACAAAAAATAAATTTATAAATGGAAGGGTCCTATAAGCTTTCGAAAGGATCCTATTAATGTTAAAAAGGGAAAGAGGCTGTTAACGCTCAAAATGATAGGAGCTTGTTTAATCGAAAGGAGCTTGCTAACTTTTGAAAGAAACCTCTTACAATGTGAAAACAAAAAGAGCCTATTGAAAACCTGAAGGAGCCTCTTGAAAACTAATAATGCGAAAATTTAAAAATAAGGAAGAGAGAGATAATGACACGGTAGATTTATACTGGCTCGACTTATAATGAAGCCTACGTCCAGAACCCAGGTATCTAACTTGAGTATTTTACTATATAGACTAAGTAGTAATTTGAAGAGCTTCCTCAAGCTCACAAGTGCATATTTTTTAAGATTTTTCAACCTTCCACAATAGTAGTATTTTGCTAGCGCCTACAAGTTCTCGACAAAAAAAATTGTATAAAGGATTTTACATTCTCTTTTGATAGAGTGATATTACTTTCTAATGCACAAAGAGTTTGATATAACTTTCAAGAATATTGATGCTCTAAGATATTTTGCAATTCTCATGTCTGTGTCTTGTGTTCTGTATGTTTTGCAAATCTAGCGACTCTTCCTTAAGTAGACATTTTTTTTGAACTAATCGTTGCTTAATCTTCGAAATTTGTTGAAATCTTTGATATTTATACGTTAAGAAGAATGTTATGTCAAAGCTTCCGGAGCTGATTATTGGAATTAGTAAGATCTTTTTGAATGTCATGAAACCATTCTAAAAAGATAAGTTTATAAAGAATGTACCTGCAAGAAAAAAAGCAATTATTCCATGATTTTATTTCCTTTGATTATATTGTTACTTATATAAAAAAATAAATTCAATTTGAATTTTGAAAAATTATACAGTTATCATCAAAATTGTTAATCATAAACCTTGAGTTAATAAATTGAGTTTCCTTTTTGCCTTAAAGTAAGATTGAAAAGAAGATTCCTCTTTACCTTAAAGAAATATTGAAAGTGACATTTCTCTTTGTCAAAATAAAAGATTGTACAAAGGATATTTTTCTCCTTAAAAGGAGATCCATAGTGGAAATTCATGACAAGTCTTGGGAGTGGCTATAGACAAGGATTATACGTCGAACCACTACAAATTAGTTTGTGTTTCTCTTCCCTTACTCTTTGTTTTATAATTTAATTCATTTGATTTGATTTTATATTTGTATTTATGATAATTTTTGACACTCTTCATAAAAGTATCAAACATAAGCCAAAATTTTGATTTTAGCAAATTCACCCCCTCTTGGATACCATTAAAGAATAACAAGTGGTATCAGAGCGGGTTTATTATGTTAAAAGAGAAATGGGATCCCTAAGATAAAAGATTAATCTCCTTAAATAGTAAAGCTGTCTACATCTTGTTTTGATGCAATTGGTATCATGTGTATTGGCATATCATAGTATCGTGTGTGTGTTTGTAAATAATGTGTTATTGTGATTGATGAATACATAATTATAAAGTGCTTTGAAACCTTTGAGAGGGCAAGAGGTACTGTATCTTAGATGTGATAAGTAATGGGTGGTCGGAGTGCTAGAATGAAATAAATACCATTTTGTACTTGTACTGAATGTTCGATGTTAAATTGGGACAGAAAGCAACCTATGTTTGTAGAGGATGTCCGATGCTAACTTGATTTTGTATCTAAAATGAATATATAAAGTTAGAGTAGGGCATAAACTAAGCAGTAGTTGCTCTTTGTGATTGGAAGGTCATAGATTCTAAGTTACGAAAACAATCTTTTTTGTGAAAATGAAAAAAAAGACTGCGTATAATTGATATCCCTCCTCGTACTCTCATAATTCGAAGAGCCTTATGCATCGAGGTTCGTTGACTTTATTAGAAGACTTAGGCCTAAGTTTGATAATTAATAATAAAGGAATCAAAATAAAATATAAGAATGAGAATGAAAATTAAGAAAATGAGAATAAAATAATTAGCTATGCATATTTAGTATGTAATTATTAAAAATAAGATTAAATGAGTTAATAGTTATGATAGCGTTTGGCATCAAAGATTAGGAATAATATTGAATTTTTTTACTTATATTTAGTTATTATATGATTTATTGTGTAAATAATTAATCCAAAACTTTTGTACTTTATAAATAATTAATAAAATAAAAATAATTAATTATTAAAATAATTAATAAAAATAAAAATTAGTAATTTTATATAATGATAATAATTTTTATGATAAAAATAAAATTAAAGAATTACACAAAACTTGCTTTATTTGGTAAATTAACAAAACAAAATTAAAAATTTTGATAAAAGTCAGTATCGTGTTAATAATATCTTTTCTTAATAATCAAACAAGTTAAAGTGAAAAAATAAAGTCTGTATTTTCGCTCCCACCTCTTTATTATTGTTTTCCCCCTTTTGATTGTTGCATATTAACCAGCCATTACTAGACCTGGCAAAATGGGCGGGTCACCCGTTTACCCGCCCGTACCCGCCCGTACAGTCCGGGTATGGGTTGATATATTTTTTACCCGTACAGCCCGTACCCGTACCCGACCTACCCGTGGATTTTGCGGGTGGGTAGGGTTAAATCCGC
>JANZLX010000211.1:2980092-2998528 GCA_025531955.1 Erythroxylum orinocense
AAGAAATAAAAATTAGTAAAGATAAAATATTATTTTATATTTATTAAAATATTAATAATAAAATGATTTGTATATTTTATAATATCTGGACAGTGGACATTTAATGTTGTGAGTTGGTGGAGAAGAGCAAGGAGATATCAAAGATAAGTAATTAATGAGGAAATAAGCAAATAAGGAGTTGGTTGTTGATCATCGACTTTTTCGATGGTAATTCTCAAAAAATACTTTTTGGTCGGTTGTTATCAACTCAATTTCTTATAATTTGAAATTTTCTTACAATTTCTACGCATTATCCAATGTCAAAGAATGACATCATTCCGCCTGCCACGTTGGATGTCATTATATTCATTGAGATTAAAAGGAGTCGTTGGATCTCATGCCCTAATGCAACTCCAATGCCACTCTTTGGAGCGCTATGAATATTTGTGAATCCTCACAGAAGCCTTTGATCTGCAATTTACAATCTCCTTCTATTTCTCTACTTCATCAGTCCCAACTTTTCTTTCTTTCCAAACAACTCTTCTTGTACTCAAGATGCAGCAGAAGTATGACGTTTTCCTAAGTTTCAGAGGCGCAGATGTCCGCAACAATTTCCTCACTCATCTCGTTGCAGCTCTTAATCGAGGATCGCTGGAAATATTCGTGGATGATAAGATTAATAGGGGAGACGAAATCAACCTTGCACTGATGTCCGCTATCGAAAACTCGAAGCTGGCGATTACTATTTTTTCGGAAAACTATGCCACTTCAAGGTGGTGTTTAAATGAGCTTGTCAAGATCATGGAATGCAGAGAAAATCCCAGAATCAGACTAATAGTGATACCTGTGTTCTATCACGTATCCACAACTGATGTGAAATCCCAAAGAGGGAGTTTTGCTAAAGCATTTGCTGATCATGAAAATTCTGAATATCCTGACGATCGCGGAAACGTTCCAATATGGAAGGCTGCCAAGCAGTCTCTCAGGGAGGTGTGTAAACGAAAAAAGGTAATAACCTGCTTTAGAACTCCTCCTCCTACGTTGATTTGTCCTGATTAATCACAAAACAAATCAAACTGAACTTGATTCAGCAGTAGACCGAATACCGAAATAAGATGATATACGTATTGTTTTAGCTTCAATGTTAAAAACAAAGTTTTAGAGTTCGACCGACTTTTAGGCTTTCGTTTTGAGTTCAGTAGAATTTTTTTATTTTCTATTTTTATTTTCAAATTTAGTATTAAAAAATTTGTTTTAGTTTTAGTTTTGATTGCTTTCTGTTTTCTCAAAATTTATGAAAACTACAAATTTTATTTTTATTTTTTTGTTTTTATAATTTAGTTTAGTATCAACTAAATATATATTATTTAATTATTTGATATATTAATTATTAATAATTTAATTTAATTTAATATTATATATTTAATTAATTTAAACTAATTATTAATTAAATTATGAATTATTTTATTTTATTTTATAATTTATTTAATTTTTATAATTAAATTTAAAATATCTTCAAAATATATAAATTTTGATTAAATAATTTGTTTTTAAAAATAGATTAATTTTATTGATAATTTATTAATAAATATTATACAAGAGACTAAAATAAATGTACTTAACTAAAAATAATTTACCTTTAACTTTTATCTAATATATAATTATTATCAATAATAAAAATATAACTATAACAAAACAGATTTTTGTGTTTATTTGAAAAATATATAAACTAAAGGCAAAAAATGAAAATTAAAAACTATAACAGATTCAAAGGATATTTTCTAATTTTTCTTTTTGATTTTTGTTACATTCTATAAAAATTGATTTTCATTTTATATATATTCTAATTTACTATCAAATAATATGCAATACTTACTAAGAATTATGACAACTACAATTTAATTATTTTAATTATTAAAATGCTTTAATAATTATATTTTAAATTAAAATTATTTTTAATAATTAAGATATACATTAAAATAAATATTAATATATAAGTAAATTTTTACAGTTCTTTATAAGTAAATTTTTTACAGTCCTTTACTTATTTAATTTTTATTAACAAAAATATAATAAATTTATAAACAAATCTTATATGAATCAAAATTATCTTAATTTAATTTGTAAAATTAATTTTCTATATTTTGTATTTATAATGATACTACATTCAAATAAATTTTTATTTTTGTTTGAAAAAACTAAAATTATGAAATAAAAATTTAAAAATTACAACAAAAAAGTGAAGTTCAAATTAGATGACTACGTAATAATTGTAAAAGATACAACCACGATATGACTGTTCAATAAAAATCTCGCTAGTACTCAAATTTAAATAAATTTAGTAATATACAATCTTAATTTTAATTAATAAAAATATTGTTTCTAAATAACCGAAGAGTCATTTGACTTATTTTTATCCTTAATTCCAATCTTACTTTGTCCTTGGCAGCCCCGAGTATGATGTAATGGTTGACATTGTAAATGATGTTCTGATAGCCTTGGGACGACCACCGTTGGAAAATAAAGTCAATGACTCCTCCAACTCTATCAAGTTGATACAAACTTTAGAGCTTCAAGTTAAAGGCAACATATGGACACCATATTCATCATCATCTCAAGGCATACATATCGAGCCTCTAGATTCAGCCCTGAACATGCTCATCAAGCTTCAAGCTCACCCGTCGTCGTCATCACTTTCCTTAGAGTGCAATCCTCAAAGATGTTCCATTTATCGTCACAAAATGTCAAAAAATGTCGCAAAATATAATTTACGACGTTTTAAAAAATGTCGCAAAAAACGTCACCAAATGTGGAATAAGTAAAAAATTTCTGCTACGTTTCTTCTAAAATGTCACAGAAATCATGGACATTTGATAAGCAACAGTCTTCTTTTAGTGGATGGACTAAGTAGTTATTGAAGTGGCTGTTATTTACGTTTATTGTGTTTTGTTTGCTGTAGTGGTTATTTGAATAATATAAACAACCAGATTATGGGCGTTAATAATGGTCAGAGTATTCCTATGCTTTTAGGATCTCATTGACTCTTTCTTCGTAGGTTGATAAAGTTTCTCTATTTAAGTACCTGTAACTCTTCTTTTGAGGTATGCAAGAAAATAATTGTCTTCTTCTACTCCTCTGTTGTGCTCTTTCCCTGCCTTTCTTCATTATTTCCATTAAAATAATTTCTCTGGAATTGTCTTGTTGTCCAGCTGATTTCCTGTCTCCAATTCAACCACCTAATTAGTATCCACCGTGGCTTTCTTGTTGTTACTTGTTGCAGAGAGTATACCTGTTAGATTTCTGAATGCAATGTCTGAGAGAATGAAAATACACATTCCAAATGTTAAGACTTTCACAAGTAAGATTATGAAACAATACAAACAACTTGGACATTCTTTTAAGCAACGAATTTTGTTAGCTGAAAAATCACTTTAATCACCACGCATTCAATCCTTGAAATTATTGAAAACAGGAACAACTTATCCAATGTTTAATGCAAGGATACATAGTCTCTCTGACCCATTATCTGTGTAAGAACCCAAAAGAACTCCCTTGTACAAGTAGCTTGCTAGAAATTGGAGTTTTTGATCTGATACTCATGGATCCATTTAGTCCAAAGTGCATGTTTATCTATGTAGAGCCTCCAAATTCCCAGTCCTCCAAACTTCTTAGGGATGGTAACTTCACTCCATTTAATCTTTGCGTTCTTAGTATTCTCTGCTCTACCTGACCATAGGAAGGCTCTTATGATTCTATCTATCTCTTCTATAACCTTCCTAGGTAGAGTGATATGAGCAGTCCAATGTAAATGTAAACTGCTTAAGACAGAGATAATAATAGTAAGTCTAGTAGCGTAAGAGAGAAATCGATTTTTCCAAGCTTGGATTCTAGATTTAATCCTTTCTATGAGAGGCAAACAATCATAATATTTCAGCTTGGAAGAGGTGATTGGAACACCTAAGTAGCAGAAAGTTCCGTTCAATTGATCAAATTCCTAGGGCCCTTTATAGAGAAACAAACATAGTTGAGAGAGTTCCGTTCAATTGATCTTCGCTTACAATGACCAAATCACTCACCATCCATTCTTGATGGCTGCTTAATGTTACAGAAGCCACCGTCTAAAATGTGGACAACCCCTGTGACGTTAGATGCCCCACTCAAGATAGACTTCAATCTAAAATGGGATTCTTTTTCAACTAGAAGATTATCCATATAGCTTTTGAATTCAAGTCATTATCCAATTAATATCTTATATGTCCAATTAATAAATAATGCCAAAACTAATTACTTAGATATATAACATATATCCTAACATGTGATTTTGTACGAACTAAAAGATTTGTCTTTTATCGATTTCTAGAGTCAGTCTGATTATTGTGTTTTAAGGGAATTCTGGATATGGGTTTGGCTCGTGATGTTGAATTCTGCTTTGATTTTTAGTTTCTCCTTCAACATTTGATTTTGTACGAACTAAAAGATTTGTCTTTTATCAATTTCCGACGTTGATATGATTATTGTGTTTTAGGGGAATTCTGGATATGGGTTTGGCTCGTGTTGTTGAATTCTGCTTTGATTTTTATTTTCTCCTTTGCTTTAGGTTTCTTTTATGATTGGTAGTTTTGAAAGAGAGAATTGATGACATATTGTGGTTGTTAGTAGCAGAAACGTCTTATTGGTAAATAATATGTTATGTATAAGCACAAAGAGAAGTAAACTGAAGATCCATCGACTAAATGACATTTGGTAAAACACGGTGAGGCGAAAGAAGATAACTTACCCCAATGAAAGAAGAGGACCTCGTTCCTATACTATAATCTGTTCAATTAAATCTCATCCATATATTTGTTTGAGGTCCACATAAATGTATTGATAAGATTTAATGAAACATGATAGAAACACCGTAACCGGAACAGTATATCTAATCCCAAGAAAACGATAGAACATGGAAAAAGGAATTGAGGCGTTATGAGCTGTTTTTCAGGGGGAAAGGAAAAGACAAGACCTCTGGGATTCACACCTGAGTTTACGCGTTGTATTGAATTACACGGTCAAAGCAAGCATGCATCGAAAGCTTCTCTAAATGGTAAGGAAGACTTAGCCTCTGTTTGGTTGAGTTTATACTAGTAGAGCTTTTATCAGTAGAGCTTTTTTCTGTAGATCTTTTCTGAGAAGAACTTTTCTAAGAAGCTAGATGACTGTTTCGCTGTAATTTAAAAAAGAGCTTTTTTTAAGAGCTTCATATAGTAAATTGTTTGCCAACATAAAAATAAAAAGTACTTTTAATTTTAACAATATTTTATTTTGTAATAAAAATTATTTATACATATAAATATTATTTAAAGTATATTAAACAATATGCAAAGCACAATATATTAATTATTACATAATTTGAAACCATATGAAACATATATAAATGAAAATATATCTAATCAAATATTTTATATAGATTATAACATAAGTAAACTAATATCGAAAATAAATATTAAAACATATAAAACAGTCAAATAATATTTTATAAATCTCAAAAATAAATATCCAAGTTGAAAAAAGAGTTAAATATATAATAAACAAGAAGATAAGTTTGTGGGTATTGTAAGAATTATGTGAAAAACATAAAGGCAAAAGGGATTAAAAATAGATTTATTAATTGATATAAAAAATCTACCTAAAAAAGAAGGACAAAAGGAACTAAAAATATGTTTATTAATTTATCTGAAAAATCTACCTTAAAAAGCAATTTTTTAAAAACTCAAAATTTAAATTTCTTAAGAAGGTATATTTTAACTATCAAAAAATTCATACCTATTAAAAAATACCTTTTTATTTTACAATCAAACACTCATACTTCACTTAAAAAAACTTTTGTAATAAAAAAGAGTTGTTATTAACCTCCAAAACGCTCGTCCAAACGTACACTTCGTCTCGCAAAGTCTATATAAACTAAAGCATGGGTAGGAATACTTGTGTGTTTTTTTACTTCGGCATCTTTAAACTCAAAACGTAAAGCTGGTAATACCAAGATGGGTTATCTAGGTATTGTCATGGTGGCTCTAGCAGTCGTTATTTTTACAAAGACATGGCAATTGTTCAAAGTTGTCCTCTGGAGGCCATATACTGTGACCAAAATGTTTCAGAATCAAGGAGTCAGGGTCCCTCCTTGGAAGCTTTTTTATGGCTCCACTCCTGAGATGAAGAAGCTGAGCCAGGATGCTTATCAATTAGTATTGGACGTCGAGTCTAATGACATCATTCCCAAGGCTCAACCCTTCTATCACAAATGGTCCTCGCCATACGGTTACCTTCTTCCTCCCTTCCCTCCATGCTTTATGTACATGCTTTTATTCATGCACATCTCTTGTACTGTCCTAAGAAATTTTAACAGTGCGTCCTTTTGGAGATCACAGGACAGACGATACTGCAGTGGATCGGGACGGAGCCAAGTCTTGTTATATCCGACGCTGAACTAGCCAAACAAATACTCTCAAATAAATTTGGATTTTATGTCAAACCCAAGATGAATCGCTTGCTGATAAGACTCATTGGGAATGGATTGGTTTTTATAGATGGAGAAGACTGGGCCAGGCACAGAAGAATTCTCAATCCTGCTTTCTCCATTGATAAGCTCAAGGTCTAAGCCTTAATACTTGATAATTTGCTCAAGTTATAGTGATTTATAGAGTTTAATTTGCTTTTGTCCAATCTGTAACTGTGTTGAAAGGTTATGATCAAGAAGATGGCAGAATGCACCGTAGAGATGCTTGACGAATGGAAAAATAGAGCTATTGTAGCTGAAGATCCACGCTTTAAAATCAATATGGACGAAGACTTCCGAAAGCTTACAGCTGATATAATATCGCATACGGCCTTTGGCAGTAGTTATGTTCAAGGGACAGAAGCCTTCAGAGCCCAAGAAGAGCTTCAGAAATACTTTGCAGCTTCACGGGCAGACATATTTATCCCTGGCAGCCAGTTACTCGTCTTCCAACTTCTTGTTTTAAAAATAAGATTCGTTGTTCTTGGTTTTCACTTGTTGCCCATAATTGATTGTTGTCTTTAAACAATGGTTCTTTCAGTTATCTTCCCACACCATCCAATATTCGGATATGGAAGTTAGAGAGGAAGCTGAAGACGATCCTGGAACAAATAGTGAGCAGTAAATTGAAGTCTCATGATGGAGATGACCTACTCGGGATAATGCTTGGAGCGTTAAGAAGTTCCGACTCAAAAGATGGTCCAAAGCTGAACATGAAGGAAATAATGGACGAGTGCAGAACATTCTTCTTCGCTGGGCACGAGACCTCCGCCAGCTTATTAACTTGGACGATGTTCTTGTTGTGTAAGCATCAAGAATGGCAAGACAGACTGAGAGAAGAGGTTATGAAAGAATGTGGAGAGGCAATTCCTGACGCTGACGTGCTAACCAAATTAAAACTGGTAATTACTTATGCTATCTATCATAAGTAACAGATCCGACAACAACTAATCTGGCTCTTGCAGGTGAACATGTTTGTGCTGGAATCTCTGAGGCTTTATGGTCCTGCATGGGAGATTTTAAGACAGGCATCAAGAGACCTGAAACTTGGGAACCTGACGATTCCTAAGGATAACCTTGTAATAATTAATGTGCTTGCCATGCACAGGAACAAAACTCACTGGGGAGACGATGCTGATGATTTCAATCCACTGAGATTCAAGAACGGGGTCTCCAATGCTGCGAAGCACCCCAATGCTTTGGTGGCGTTTTCGTCGGGTCCGAGAGTATGCATTGGTCAGAACTTCGCAATGCTCGAAGTCAAAACTGTACTTGCATTGCTTCTTCAGAGGTTTCGCTTTGAACTTTCTCCAGACTACAAGCACGCTCCGGTCATACGCGTTGCTTTGCAGCCGCAATTTGGCCTCCCTATCCTCGTGACTCCTTTGCCAGCCTGAGACATTACTCTACGTCATGCTTTGCGTTTTCTGTTTAGTTATTAAGGTTGTGTCGTGTTTACTACTAATGCTTAATAGCGTATCAATAAAATTACTTGTAACTTGAGTGATGAAGTAGCCAAAAATCGTAGGTAGACATTGGTTTCGATCATAATCTAATAAGTTCAATAATTTAATAAATTATAAAAATTAAAATTTTAATGATAATGTTTTTAAAATAATAATATTACAAAAGAACTGACAGTATAAAATTTTTGAAAATCGAAAGATGAAAACGTTGAGATTTAAATTAATACCAAAATAATGTTTTTATATTTAAGTTTGAAAATGAGACCAAAACGGCCTCCTTTTTATGATTGCTCGTTAATTATAAGGTTGATTATTGAACGAACGAAGATAAAATGCAACTTTAGGAATGCATAGTTTATCGAAAGTTATGGGCATTGGTCTAACTTTAAAGTAATACATTAGTAGTATTGCTCGTTAATTATAAGGTTGAATATTTAACGAACGAAGATAAAATGCAATTTCAGGAATGCATTGTTTATCTAAAGTTATGGGCATTGGTCTAACTTTTAAAGTAATATATTAGTTGATGTTAACTACACAATCATTAACAAAATGGTCAAATGGTTATCAACTTAGACATTCAGACTAGAACCAAAGTTTGTGGGAAGACCGTATATGGTTGAATTGGGCGTCTGGATTTTTTGTCTAGTATTATTATATCCAATTCTATTCTTTTAAATCTTAATCATTTATTTATACGGGACCTATATAAATAAATGGCTAAAATTTAATAGACAGGATAGGACAAAATAATATTGGACAGAGAATCCTAACTCTTGAATTTGAGCCATCAACGTACGGCTGAATAGAATTTTATAAGTTTTTTCAAATATTTAAAATCCTAAAGGTTGAAGTTGTGAAACATTTTATTCGAAATATGTTAATAATAATAAGGAATTTAATAATAATAATAATAAATAAAATTAAAAAAATAATAATAAAAATAACAGTTATTATAAAATTAATAATAATAAAAATAAGAATAATAAAATTAATAATAAGAAGAAGAAATTTAATAATGATAATATTAATAAAATTAATAATAATAAAGAATTTAATATAATAATAATAATATTATTATTATTTTTAATTGTATTTATATTATTATTATTATTATTTTAACTTTCTGTTAGTTATTCTTTTTGTCATTTCAAATTTATATTTTCAAAATTGACATAAAAATTTTTTAACAGTAGACTAAATAAAATAATACTCATTTTATTTTATTACTTATCTTTTTTATTCCTAATAATTATTATTATATTCGTTGTCTATTTTAACTAAACGTTTTATTATCAGTCCTCACCTTTCAGTGCCAATTTGAATTAAGTGTGAAAGCGTGAGCTTTACGTGACTTTTTTTTTTTATTGACTTTGTTGTTGAAGCGAGACGTTTTAGAAGCACTTTGTTTCTACGGCGTAAGGGATAAACGGAAGATTAATGTCAAACTGCAAACAAATTCATTACCTGCCTTTAGGGCATGGCTCAATTCAATTGGTAGGACAAAATTCTCAAAAAGCATTTAACATTTGAAAATTTGACTTCGATTTTTATTTCTCAAAGAGATAATTGAAAGCGTTCCATTTGAGGAAATTATAAAGTTACATGCCAATATATTAGGGGTAATGAATTATAAACGGTTAAATTTTGTAGATTTTTATTTCGGTACCTAATTGTTTAATTAAATATTAGTGAAGAATAATCTTTTAAATTGAATTGTTCAATTTTTAAAAATTTAGATAATTAATTAAAATTTTGGACATTAAAATAAATATTAAAAAATAGCACTTTATTATTCATTTTCTTCAATATATTATTAAGAAATATCTTCTATCTCACTCTTAAAATACATCTTCAACTAATAAAACATAAAATACACTTTTTTCCTAAAAAAGGAAGATGAAGTCAATGTAATTTAATGTCATGTAACATTCTCATTTATAACTAATTTTGTTTCTTTTTTATGTAAAAGCTAGATTAACCATATCGTAAAAGATTAACTCAAATGGCGACCTAGAAAGATAGGAAGACAATTTTTCTTGTCTTCTCTTCTTGTGTGATATGAAAACAGTCCCTCTACTAGTTAGGGCTAACACTATGCACTACTGATCCTTCTCAGATTCCACATCTCAGCAGAATTTCTACTTGATAGTGTTGTTCTCTTTTTGTGTGATATTATTTATCTTTTCTTTTATATTATATTATACTAAAATACCTTTTGAGAAAATGTCTTTTTAATTTATATAATAATAAAAATCTCAGTATAAATAATAATAAAATTTTAAAATGTAAAATTAGGAATTTATTATAATTATGATAATTATAAATAATAATAATTGTATTATAATTTCAATTATGGTTAGGAATCGTAATTTAAAATTTTGGTAATATATAAAAGAAAATTTTATGAAAATAATAAATAAAATGATATAACTCTTAAAGGTACGGTGTAAGTCGTGAAGTAAATTCTTCTACAACTCTTCTAAGATAGTTTGTGATGAGTGAAAATAAATTAGAATCTATAATTAACTCAACTTTGATTCGTTGCTTCATTAAGTAATTTATTTAGAACAAATAGTTTATATATAATTAAAGACATCAAACTATTTATTCAATACATATGAAAAAGGACAACTAGAAATTTGACAATCTAAGTAAAAGCCACTCATCATCTTGTAGATTCAGACGTTCTAATTTCTGAATCTAATAATCAATGGCACCGCAATAGAGATGATTAAATGGGAATGGATTAACAGCTCTTAATAGCATATCAAGAAGTATGCTATTATCTTAATCATCAAGTCTACACATGTGGTACTAATGCACCATAATTATCAATAAGCAAGATACAGGGGTGATTATGGATATTATTGTTAAACAAATCCAATAACCTTTCTTGTTAGATTTTACTATAGACATGTTTTCCTTCGATTCCCTACAGTTCACTTTGTCTCCAAGAAGAGCTTCTATATGTTAGAGTAGTGCCCTAAAGACAATCGCTTTTAGCACGTTTTGTACAAAATTGTTACAGACTTTATTTTCAATAATAAAGAAAGACATATTTTATTAATTTGGTGTTCATTATTTATGAATTGATATTGATCTATAAGCAAATTAATGAAGTCTGTGATATATGACATATCATGAAGGAAATCATGATGGGATCATACTACTGAGATTCCTATCATGCGCAATTATGTCAGTATCTAAATTATCCCTAGTCATAGGATTAACGAGATTGGACATTGTTAATCCAGATAGACTACCACATGTCAAACTCCTTGATTTGATCAAGCAGTGGATCTCAACAACTATAAACATGAGATGTTTAGAGTTAAAATGTGGATGCTTACTAGAGGTAGTAATTACATTAGATGACCTACCATGAGATCATCACATGGATGTTCTATTCTAATGTCAGTGATAATCTTATTATAGCAATGATGCAAGTATCCTTAGACTTGAGGTATTCAAGGATATCTTAGATGTTGATAATTTGCTTTGACTCCATTCCATGTTGCCTTGCAGAGGTCGCTCAAAGGGTAGTGATTGGATACAGCTTGATGTGAAGTCTGACAAGTGTTTGTTCATAGGATATCCTAAAGAAACAATGGGATATCAATTTTACCTTGCCGAGGAACAAAAAGTGTTTATTTCAAAACAACTATCCTTTTAGAGAAAGAGTTTCTTTTAAAAGAAGATAGTGGGAGCAAAATTGAACGTGAAGAAGTTCAAGATGCTCGAACAGATGCAGATCAACTGCCTGAACCTGAGACTGTGACTCATACAGATGAAGTAACAGTTTAACCTTCTTCAACACAGGAAGTTCGTAAGTCACGTAGGATACGCTCTATTCTTGAGAGATATGAATTTCTCATGATTGAATAGAATGACGTATAGTTTATAGAAGATAATGAGCCTACTACCTATGAAGAGGTTTTAAAGAGTTCAGAGTCTGAGAAATGGCTTAGTGCCATGAAAGAATAAATGAATTCCATGTATGAAAACCAAGTGTGAACTTTGGCTAAGGCATTTGAAGGAATAAAACCCATAGGGTGTAAGTGGGTTTTTAAAAAGAAAACCGACATAGATGATAATGTGATTACCTATAAAGCAAGGCTTGTGGCCAAAGATTTCCGTCAAAGACAAGAATTGACTACGACGAGACCTTCAGCCTAGTAGCAATGCTTAAATCCATTAGGATACTCCTAGCCATTGCTGCTCATTATTATTATGAGATATGACAAATGGATGTGAAGACAACAATGGAAATCTAGCTGAGGATGTGTATATGACACAACTAAAGGGCTTCATCTCCTATGATGGTGAAAAGGTATTTAAGCTTTAGAAATCCATCTATGGATTGAAACAAGCATCCAGGAGTTGGAATATCCCACTACCATAGTTTACATACCCAAACATTTAGAAACATTCAAGTATATATCCTATAATAATGGCATGTTAGAGCAAAAACAAATCCAACTTACATACGACATCAACTAACATCATTTGAAAGTCAACAAATTTTTAAATCATTTATTGCATTTATCCACAAAATTTACATTGTTTCCTTAAGACAAATATTTATAGCCTCGTACAGGTTCTAACAAAAACAACAAAATACAAGACACAACATTCCTAGAGCCAGCTGACAGACCTCTGAGCCTTAACAAAATCCAAAGGGTCTTTTAGTCCTGTCTAAGAACTAGGTCTCCTGTCTCATACCTGAAAAATCACGTTGCAATTTTCATGAGTTTTGCGAAATAAATGAGTGAACCATCATTGATGATTTCACCGGATCAGATACACATAATATACATTTTACAGACACTCATTTAGATCATAAACACATTCCAGATGTTCACATAACATGGTTTATCATAAGATCACACAATCCACATTACTAAACATAGCAAATAAGTCACATCAATTAATAACTCATTCAGCAATGCAAATCATTCAATAAATTTCAGTCTTATAATGTTATATGCATGAGACTCACATTCTTTCTTATTGTTGTGACCAATTGCCTATCATAACTTATATAAATACCGGCTCATAGGGCTCAGTCAAACAGAATCACGAAGTATAGCTCTATGTGCAAAATCAGAAATCACAGAGCAAAGTTCCACGTGGAAGCGCTTCATACTGGCAACTCAAGTTACAATGCCTTTATCTGAACATGAATTTTATGAAATGCAACAATTTTTGCATATCTCATATATCGAAATCTTATACAAATGCTCATATAAGATTTCACAGTCATCAGACCTAAGTCCGGCATTCAACTTTTATTAAGAATCAAATGTCAAATTTATAACAATTCAAAACACTCCCAATACATGCCCAACTATTAAACTCCTCAGATCTTAGGTTCGAAATCCAGAAACAACTCACAAATAATTTAATAATAATGGAAGTGTAATAAATCAAATTAAATTTAAATCAAATCAATCCTAGGAAATCATCTAGGTTGACTCACTGTACGCTCCAATAAGCTATTGCCTAGATGGTCCGGCAATGTCTGACTAACGTCCGATGTACTCCTCTAAAACATACACAACACATTCATAAATATCACGTTTTTGCACAAATGTACAAGTGTTCTTTCATGCACATCAATGTATAGAAAGTATGCATAATGCATGTTCAATGACAATTCTGCGTATCTTATTGAAATTCTCATCATCAAATCAATCAGATATCAAAACTCTCATTAATATCATTTGGTACTTATAGTTTGGACCAAAATAAATCAATGTGAAATCAATTTCATAACCTAATTGACCACTTCAGATTTTCTACCCATATAATTTTGGGTCAACTTTGCATAACTAATCTGATAGGGTAAATGACAAAATTAGGCAACACTTCCTTCTGGGAAGTTGTTCTACAGTGTCTTAAGTTTCTAACAACTCTAAGATCATTCAATTTGATTTAGTATTCAGTGAGTTATATACAAAATATCTCAGACTATGCACATTTGAACTTTTGGCTAGAACATAATACCGGCCTATAGGGCCTAGTCAAACAGAATCACGGAGCATAGCTCTACGTGCAAAATCAAAATCACGGGGCAAAGCTCTACGTGGAAGCGCTTCATACTGGCACCTCAAGTCACAACGCCTTTATCTGAACATGTAGTTTATAAAGTGCAACAATTTCTGCATATCTCATACATCGAAATCTTATACAAATGCTTATACAAGATTTCACAGTCATCGGACCTAAGTCTGGCATTCAACTTTCATTGAGAATCAAATGTCAAATTCATAACAATTCAAAACACTCCCAATACATGCCCAACTATTAAACTCCTCAGACCTCAGGTCCGAAATCCAGAACCAACTCACAAACAGCTTAATATAATGAAAGTGTAATAAATCAAATTAAATTTAAATCAAATCAATACTAGGAAATCATCTAGGTTGACTCACTGTACGCTCTAATAAGCTATTGCCTGGATGGTCCGACAATATCCGACTGACGTCCAATGTGCTCCTCTAAAACATACACAACACATTCACAAATATCACGTTTTTGCACAAATGTACAACTGTTCTTTTATGCACATCAATGTAAAGAAAGTATGCACAACGTATGTTCAATGAAAATTTCGGGTATCTTATTGAAATTCTCATCATCAAATCAATCAGATATTAAAGCCCTCATTAATTTCAATTGGTACTTATAGTTTGGACCAAAATAAAACAACGTGAAATCAATTTCATAACCTAATTGACCACTTCAGATTTTCTACCCATATAATTTTGGTTCAACTTTGCGTAATTAATCTGATAGGGTAAATGACAAAATTAGGAAACACTTCCTTATGGAAAGTTGTTCTACAGTGTCTTAAGTTTCTAACGACTCCAAGATCATTCAATTTGATTTAGTATTCAGTGAGTTATGCACAAAATACCTCAGACTATGCACATTTGAACTTTGGGTTAGAACATGATCATTCTCTCTTATTGTACAACTCATATCTTTCAGCTCAAATATCCAAAAATTACAAACTTTATATCAATTTAAATATAAAGGAATAAGTGAAGACAACTCAGCCTAATTTAGCCCACATCAATACAGTTTATTCAAAAACTATAGGACATGTTTTCTGTCCTTGACAGTGCTTCAGTTTAAGTTACAACTCACTTACATGCCAATTTTGAAAATCTTAAAGACAAAATTAAAATTCGACCTTTTTACAAACATTGTAGAAATATGTCTCTAGTTTAATATGAATCAAAAATCAACTCATTCATAAATCTACAACTCAAGTTATAAATTGACAACCAAAGCATGATCATGAAAATTTCTAGTTCATA
The DNA here is from genome assembly GCA_025531955.1 of Erythroxylum orinocense. Lineage (NCBI taxonomy): Eukaryota > Viridiplantae > Streptophyta > Magnoliopsida > Malpighiales > Erythroxylaceae > Erythroxylum > Erythroxylum orinocense. The sequence continues at coordinate 2,995,398 of JANZLX010000211.1, forward strand.
ACATTCCAACATACTTTCACACTTTCATCTTATCAATCACTTTCAAATCAATTCAGATAACCCTAAATTTTTATGAAGAGAAAGGAAAATGTTTTAGGAATCCATTGGTCTAAGTTTCAAGTTATTTGGAGTTTGGATGAAAAAGTTATAGGCAAAAGACTTAGGGTTGTTCAATGAAATACTTTGTTCATAACGTATACAAGCAACTATCATCTTTTCTCTCTCTAAAACGTAGACTTCTTCTTCTTCACCATAACTTGCACTACGAAAATTGCAAATTTTCTTCACTCTTCTTCCTCTCTTCCACTTACCCTATCATCTTTAATTTATACCCTCACATTGTCTCTTCATTTCAACTACCATTACAATTCAACTTATTATCAAAACCTCTCAAAACTCAAGATCACATATAACATCACAACCAAATGTTATGTACATTTTTCCTGCAACATTTCTGCACTTGTTTCATTTTCTATTTTCTCTTTTTTTTGTGCTTCATTCCCATACATCACAACTAATATATATGCTGCATAAACGTTTTTTTTACTTCCATCTCAAAAAAACTCATCACATCTAAATCTAAAATCCAAAATTTTACATACATATCAAGAATTGTACTGTTCAAGTTAAACATAAACTATTTTTTTTGCATTCTTCTTTCATCATCATCTGTTACACTTTTTTCTTTTTAGCCATTTTAATCCTTATTGAACCACAATACTACACTACTCTAAGTTCTCTTTAACTCCAACCTCACAAACATCCATTATCAAACTTTACCCAAACACTTGCTCATATATATAATAAAAACAGAGTATGTTCATGGACTTCTCTATATTTTTCTAACTTCAACGGAAGCAATACTTTCCACTAATTACTACACCTTCATTTCATATAACAACTTTCTATATTAAAATCTCACCTACCCCTCATTCCTTATCATCTTTGCAACTCTTATGAGAATTATGCACATACACAGTGAAGCCTAAGCCATATATGTATTTCACCAACACAACAGACACGATGCCTATTTCACAAATCCATCATATAGGTTATTCAACACCAAAATCACACTTCATGAACTCATGTATACATGTACATATTTATAGCATAAAAGCTACTTACTTGGTTCCACAAACTCTCCAACAAATGAGATTGAATCAAAAGCACAAAAACAATTCAACAGTTGATGTTTCAGGGATGAGCTAAAGAAGAGTTTTAGTAAAGGGGGTTGCTTCGGTGAAGAACAAAAGCATAAAAAATATCACTAAACAATTTCTCTACAGCCACACTCTTAACCACGTGTGTTCCTTACAAGTGGGTCATGTGTCAACATGCAAGGTTGCCATATTTCACTCTTCGATTTGTCACTTTTATTTTTTTAATCCAAAAATATCCCAAAATTTTAAAAATTTTCAAAAAAATCACCAAAAATCCAAAATAATTAGATTATTCTCCAAATAAATGTTCAGCTAAAATAAATCACCAAAATTTTCAAAATATCCAAAATATATTAAATTTTTTTGAAAATTTCTAAAATTCACCAAAAATTTTGAAATAATAATATGACTCTCCAAATAATTTTTCAGCTAAAAAATAATTCACCAAAAATACCAAAATATCCTAAATAATACCAAAATTGCCCAAACACATTTTAATCATATTTAATAACTCAATTGTACCCGAAAATGTCAAAGAATGCATGTACAATCATATGAATGTGCAAAAATGTGTATGTCACAACTAATTTATGCATGACGTGCATTTTCCTAATTTGTCAAAATTCACAATTCTAGCCCTAACATGAGTAACGGGATGTTACACAGCTGGTCCCAAGTAGTGATTTGACTTGCACTGAGTGAATTATGCCATGTATTGGCCTGAAACCTCAAGGTAAAAGAAAACAATCCTAACCTCACATCATCGTTAAACATCAAATTAAACTTGAAGGTATCACAAGTCTCCAAGAAATTTACAAGATGGGTGTTGGGATCTTGGTTGGACAACCTATAAAATTGCACACTGCTTTGAAGTATATTAAGGAGTGTCAGTTTGATCTCAGAATTATTGGCTTGAATTTCTGGACTTGCAACTCCTTCAGAACTGAAACCTGGCCTCATAAAGTTCATCAATGTCCTCTCAACTCCTCCTTGTTCTCCTTCTTTTGCCATATTATTTTTTATTTTGTCTTGACGTCTAGCTCTTTTTTGTTCTCTTTATTTCTTGTAATATCTGAAAACTCTTCTTCAATAAGCTTGTTAGACCTTCTTGTGTTCATTGTGTTCATACACCTACAAAAATGCAAGGAAAAGTATCAATCACTTTTAAATGAAAGTCACCTAAACTAAATAAGATGCTAAACAAAACAATCTCTAGCAATGGCGTCAAAAACTTATTGATTGCAAAAAGAAACTACTTATTTTATGCTAAAAACTGCAAGTATATGGGCCATTACTTGTAGTAAAAAGCAGATATTGTGCCACGGAAATTGTGTTTAGGCACTACTTAATTTAGGTTGTGATTTGCTTAAGACTCAAACAAACTAGCAACGAACAAATAATATGATAATGGAAATCTATCAAAAGAATTAATCAAGTTATGAGAGAGGAGATTTTACCTATCATTAATGTTAATCTAGCCATTTATGTGTTTATAGGGTGTCAGTTCTAAATGATCGTTGGTTTGATTTCTCTCTCAAGTTATAACCATTACCTAATTTATGAACCCTAATCGAATTATAGACTTGCAATCTCTCAATTCACAAATTACCCATAATTTTAATTAGTTCTAAAGCTCTCTAATAAACAATCGGGTCTCCATGAAGTTACCGACTAGATTGATTAAGTGGTCAATTAGATTGCTTAACTCTCGTTAATCCAATCTAATCATTTTTATCCAACTTACCCTTTCAGTCCTCTCGGTTTGTTATCGAAACATATAAATACATTAATCAATCACAACTCCCAATTAATGTAGGAAAATCCCGGTCCATGTATCATATACACGGGGTGCGGAAAACAAAAATTTTTGTTGTCGGGACCTTCCCAAAAGCCCGGATCCATGTGTCTGTATGCAAACTCAAACCTGAATAGCCAATAGAGACTATCTCTAAAGGTATCCACGCAGAGATC
>JANZLX010000211.1:3026855-3040031 GCA_025531955.1 Erythroxylum orinocense
AAAAATAAAAATAATTTATTTTTAAGTTTTATTTAATTTATAATTATTATTAAGAATAAAATATTTATTATTATTTTTAAAAATTTGAAAAAAATGTGGGGAAGAATACGTAGGAGGGGGGGGAGGGAAATAACCTCTTGACATATGTCATTGAAAGTCATAGCAACATGTTGAACCTGCTATAGCAGGTTAAAAGAACTCCTCGTGAGCTTAATTGGAACCATAGGAACCTGTGCTGCACAAACTAAAATCACAGGAAAAAAATATGTTGTAAATCAAAACTACAGGACCTTTGCTGCCATAATACCGGCATCATCCCTACTTTGATCCAATAATTCCCTAAAAAAAATGTATTATATAGCTAAAAATATTTCTTACAAGTTATATAAGTGAAACTAAACCGACATTGAAAGACACTGTGACAGTTTGTTTATTCATTGAAACTCTTCTGCAAATAAATTGTTGTAAAAGAATTAATAATTATTGGGGCAATCCAGATCCGAAGAAACCAGAATTGGATCTTTTGTTAAAGGAGCCATTGTAATGCTTCTTTCGCCTTGGGTTGGATCAGTACATCTCTCATGGTGAATGCTAGCTGGCTCTTTGCTTTCTGCATTTTCTCTCTTCTTATCGCTCTTGGCCACTCTAAAACCCTCAAAAGAGATGGTAACGTAGTCTCTCGCTTATCAGTAGGTCTTATGAAGAGTTTGTATCGTAAGAGCAAAGAGATCAATTCTTTTTTAGTACTTAGTAGTCTGCAGTGGGAAAGATAAATTTGCAACCTTAATGGGCTTTGGGTATTATAAGTGGGTTCCTTTTGTTGGGTGGTTTGACTGAATCAGGGGACTCTCTGCCTGCTGTTCTTTTCTATGTTGATGTAGATGGTTTCTATGTTGTTCTTTTCCTGATTTTGCTGCAGTGAAAGCGTTGAATGAAATTAAAGCATCACTGGGTTGGAGGGTGGTCTATTCATGGGTTGGGGATGATCCTTGTGGAGATGGTAATCTACCTCCTTGGTCTGGTGTCACGTGCTCGACTCAGGGAGACTATAGAGTGGTCACAGAGCTGTAAGTACCAAGTAATATCAACATTAAGCATGAACTTAGTTTAGTGTTCTGAATTTATGGTAAGGGATGTTGACATACTCTCTTGGTAACTAGAACTGCATTTCTTCCCAGATTGGACTACACAAATTTAGATTTCAACTTACCAACATTTTGATACAGAGGATATGCTTGCATTTAGTACTGATATGGTGTAAAAAATGGCATCTTTTACAGAAAAAATATGGCCTTTTACTTACAGGATTAATTATTGATCTTCGAGTTTGTATGAGCTAAATATCTTGTGAAAATGGAGAACTTAGCTTGACCAGAATATGGTGATCATGCTCATTTCCATTTGCAGGGAAGTGTATGCGGTTTCAATTGTTGGGCCCTTTCCTATTGCTGTTACCAATTTGTTGGATTTGACAAGGCTGTGAGTTCTATATTTATTCTTGAACTGTTGAATGTTAAACATTTTTTTTTGTCAATCTATGTCGTACATAGCAAAATATGTGCTGCTTATATCTCCATTAATCTCTATTATTCTCATTAAGTATTGCTACCATGGCAGTGATCTTCATAATAACAAGCTGACTGGACCAATTCCTCCTCAAATTGGCCGACTGAGAAGGCTTCAAGTGCTGTATGGTTCCTAACTGAATTCCTTGGCGTCATTATCAGTGAAGAACATCACAACCTCACAAATGCATGCACGCACACATCACATGTTTTCTCTCTCTTCTTTTGTTTTTTTATCTTCTTTTCTAATGTCATTATCATCGCAGCCCGATTCATTTGGTCATCATCCCACCTATATAATACCATGAGACAATGTCCTTTGACTTGAGAGTTTAAAGTGGCTCAAACTTATCTAGAGCTGGCCGCCAAGCATTCACTTGAAATCTTGCTAAGTCTCCAGCTTATGATGTTCACTATAACTAATTAATTTTCCCATCTTCAAATGATCTCCTTGTGGAAGGTTAATAATTCGTTACTGCTTGCCACTTCAGACACTTTAGAAGAAAAATACTTGCCATGTGTATTCAATTAGATAGATAGCAAGTTCAGTGCTTGGTGTCTTCTCTTCCTAATAACTAAACCAACGTCTTTGTTTTTTTGGAATACCTGCAATTGATGGAAATTTGTATCGCTGTTTTTGCTATCAACTTAATAGAAACAATGACTTGACCACTCTGGTTTTTGACACATCAGAAATTTGAGATGGAATAAACTACAAGATATCATTCCTCCGGAGATTGGAGACTTGAAGAGGCTAACACATTTGTGAGTAATACTGAACTTTATTGGTTTCTAGCCCTAGTTTCTCTTCCTTCTTTTTCTCCTTCCCATCTCTTCATGCATTTGATTGCTGAACCTCAACCTTTTGGACTGTGTAGGCATTTGAGTTTCAATAATTTTAAAGGTGAAATTCCGAAGGAACTTGCAAACCTGCCAGAACTCCGCTATGTTTACCTCCAAGAAAATCGTTTGACTGGCCGCATTCCAGCTGAATTGGGAACTCTGAAGAATCTTCGTCACCTGTAATTGTCTATCTTTGAATTGCTTTAAACTTGACTTGGTTACGAAAAAGAACACATGGGACTTATGAGAGGGAGGAAAATAGTGTAGAGTAAATTGTTGATCTTAAAACTTGACCTTTTTTGTGATGAGAAATGTTTATTTCATCTATCTCACCATTTCCATACAATCTTGTTTTTCCTTCCATTTTCGTTTCATATTTATTGTTCCAATAACATTTATTCTTCATAACCACTTTCTTTGAGTCTTGCATTTGGATTGTATTTAGATCCATAATTTTATTTACCGATATAAAGTTATTATTTCCTTGTAGTGATGTTGGCAACAATCATTTGGTGGGCACAATTAGAGAACTTATCCGTCTAGAAGGATGCTTTCCAGCCTTAAGGAACCTGTAAGTTGAGTTTTTAAGCACTTATATATATATGCTAGATAACTTGTGGTCCTGTATCAAAGAGCTTTAACTATTTTATCACACTGTTTTAACCCATAGATATTTGAATAACAACTATTTGACCGGAGGAGTTCCATCACAGCTTGCAAACTTGACAAACTTGGAAATTTTGTAAGTGTTTTCAGATGATGTGTCCGTCGTTATCTTTTATACTTTTCTGGTTTGTTGTTTCAGTGTAGATATGCCAAACTTTGTGCTTTTATCTGTAGGTATTTTTCTTACAACAAGATGTCTGGAGCAATACCAGCCGCACTTGCCTTCATTCCTAGACTGACTTACTTGTGAGTCGTTAATTTCTGAATGGATTTGAATCACTTTAGCATAATTATCTTTTATGACAATTACATATAAGGTTGATAGATATAATTTCTCTGTTCATTGGGTTTTTGTTGTTTACTTGTGTAATCATTGAGAAACTGACGAATCCAAATTCGTTTTTTGACCATTTCTGATAGCATGTTTACATGTACCACATGCAAAATGCATATATAGATGCTGACTTCATCTCCTGAATGTTGTTTTTTAAGGTACCTGGATCATAATCAATTCACAGGAAGGATTCCAGATGTATTCTACAAGCATCCTTACTTGAAAGAAATGTGAGTTCCTTTAGTAATAAGTAGAAATATGTTGGAATAAATAGAGCATTCTTTAAAGTTGAGTGCCAAAATGCAGGTATATTGAAGGAAATGGATTCCGGGCAGGTGTCAACCCCATTGGTGCACACAAGGAACTTGAAGTTTCTGATGCAGAGTTCATATTTTAAAACAACGCTGTGACTTTGGTTTATTAGGCAACATCGAAAATATTGTATCAAGTTGATTTCCATGAGTTGAACGTTGATTGAAGTTTATGGAAGATTTGTGCCCTCAGGCGAGCTGAAGGTGAGATAATTGTAGCCATGGAAATGGTTGGATTTGGCTGGATATTGGATAGGGGTTTTTACTTTTTTTTTCTATGATTGTTTTTGGGCTTATCTTATGTAACTCAAAATCTACCAATTAGTGATTGATATTGGGCTGGTTCATGTTCGCGTTCCCGTTCAAAAATTTTTGCAAAAACTTGAATGTGACTTAAAATTCGAATTTATACTCGTTATGAGAATCTGAATTTTATTGTTTTTAATTTATATTATTTAAAAAGAACGTATTTTACTACAAACGATTTTATTTATACTTAGGGGCTGTTTGGTTCTACTTTTATTTTTCTGTTGTTGTTTTTGGTTTCTGTTTCATGTTTTTAGTTTTTGTTTTTTTCCTAAAAAAACAAAAACCTGTTTGGTTGAGATTTGCAATATAAAAACTGAAAACAAAAACTTGTTTGGTTGAGATTTCTAATAAAAAACTGAAAATAAAAATATTTTTGGATTATTATTGTTATTATTAATATTATTATTATTATTATTATTATTATTATTATTAATTTTATTTATTATTATTATTATTATTATTATTATTATTATTATTAATTTTTAATAAATTATTCTTATTATTATTAATTTTTATTAATATTATTGTTATATTATTATTATTATTAAGTTATTCTTATTATTATTAATTTTATTTATTTATTATTATTATTATTAAGTTACTCTTATTATTATTAATTTTATTAATTATCATTATTATTACTCTATATCCCACGTCAGTGTTCCATCCTAAACTCTAAACCCCACCTTCCTCCTCCGTCAAATAACCTCAATGGCTAAAATTGCTGGAAGAAGTAGCGGCGACGCTAACAGCAAGAAGAAGAGGAAAAAGACTGGTCCAAAAGCTGCATCCACGACGATTAACGCCCCAAGTTTCAACCCGTTCGAGGTTATGTGGTCTCGCCGGAAATTCGACATCCTCGGCAAGAAACGCAAAGGTGAAGAGCGTCGTATTGGCCTCGCCCGTTCTCGCGCCATCCAGAAGGTAACTACAATTCCGTTCCATCCTTTTTCTTCTTCAAATCCTTTGTGAATTCAATTTGTGGATTAAACTTTGTCGTTTTGTGGTTACAAGAGAAAAAACACGCTGCTCAAGGAGTACGAGAAGAGTACAAAGTGCTCGGTCTTCGTGGACAAGCGAATTGGAGAAAATAATGGCGAGCTCGGTGACTTTGAGAAGGGTATCATGAGGTCTCAGCGCGAGAAGGAGAGAAAAAAATCCTGTTTTAAAATCTTACAAAAACGTCTTTTTTACGTTTTTATAAACTTGTTGCGGTTTTTTTATTTTTAGAAACAAGAAACGACAACAATACTTGACCAAACGTGTTTTAATGAGTTGTTTTCTTTTTTTTGAAAATCACAACGAAAAACGGAAAAAAGAATCAGAAACAAACAAGGCAAATTTTTACAATTTAGCTAGAGTTTGTCAAAATAGGATGAAATAGGTCATCATTTTTGTACTATTAATAGTTATGTACGTATCCACCATAGATTTGGACTTTCCCAGAGTTCTCGAAGCCATTATAGCTGTTCCAAATATTTGTAGTCTTTGTCGGTATTACTTTTTCTGCCAAATTATTTGTTTATCCGACTTGTTTGAGATGAATTAGGATTTATAATTAGAAGCAATTTCAAGCAATAGTTAGTTCATGTAAATATGAATTTCTTAAGAAAATAAGCAAGACAAAAATTAGTTTTTCTGTATTTAGTCTATAAAATGCGAGACAATAACTTGAAATAATTATTGTCACTACTTTTAACAGATAAAGAATTTCAGAGGCAAACGTAATTATGATTAAAATTATAATTAAAATTTATTTTTGTGCATTTAGTATATATGTAATGTGAGGACAATATCTTGAAATAATTAATATCACTAATTTTAATAAATAAAGAATTTCAGAACCAAATGCAATTACAATTAGAATTAGAATTAAATACACTTAAATTTCGGTATTTTATTTTTGTTTTTAGTTTTTATGTAGCTATTGTATAAATTTTTGTTATATTATAGGAAGCAGCATGGTTCCATACAGTTCTGTGTCCAGACTAGGAATGTCAATGGCTACTACTCCTACCATGTCAAACCCTGGTTTTGGAGGTGTACCGTCTGGTTTAGGAACTGACCCCACTTTCGTTTATTCTGCAAAGTTGGGTTAACTTCGACCATTTTCAGATTGTCCTTGCCCATTGTGCAACAATAGGACCCTCTGATCGAAGGACAACAAAGAAACATGAAATGGTTCTTTTGTTAATTAAGACTGTAATGCATTGAAGTTGTTGATCAATCTCAGACTTGCTGCAAGATAACAAAGACGATGAGATTAAACCTAAGCTCGAATTAGAACTATATGCTGCAGAACTTTCAGGATTGAAGGAAACAAAACATTGTAGAACACAAATATTTATCAGGAAGGATTTCTCTTATTATTATTAAGATTCAATAGATGACAGCATCCTGGAAACTCGTACCTTTGTTATTGTCAGGTTCATAAATGAAGAAACAATAACAACTGGAAAAGAAACTTCCTGATATGAACGTATTAGTCTCTCTAATTCAGGAATGGTGGAGACTTTTCAACTTCAACTACTTTATGATTAGGTAACTCAATTACAAGTTTTCAGGCATTAGTCAATCCCAAGTTGAGTGCTACAAGCCAGGTGCTGGTCGATTTTAGTCTTCCCTACCCCATTAATTAATTAGAAAAGAACCTTATTTTAGGTGCAGTGGCTTTAGGTGAAGCGTGTAAAACAACTTCATTCATACACATGCTGGGTCTCTACTTTCAATTCAATGTAAGAATCTGTAAGTACAGAAGATGACATAACAGTTCAAATCTTTCAACCCTGAGATGTTGCTGTGTAATTTCCTATTCAGACTATCTCGTACTCGCTCTCGGCTGAGTGTAAATGCTTAGTAATACAGGCAGGTAATTTGCAACAATCAAAAGGGAAAACCCTAGTCTAGTCTTAGGATACTCTATTCAAGACTGGTATACGACTGATAAGCTAGTTTTTAGCTTATTAACTAAAAGTTAAACTTTTTGATCATATTAAAAAAGTATTGATGTGTTTTAATAAATGGCTTGTTGATTAGTTTATTTAATTTCAATAAGCTGATTTTTAGAAATTTCATAAAAGAGCTTTTTTGATGATCAACTAAAAAGTAATGATGTAAAAAATCAATTATATTCTTTTTTCATAAATTTTGAATTATGCTAATTATGCTATATAAATATTATGGATAACTCAAACTAAAAGTCACGCATGTATTTGACAGTGATAAATTTTTTTACAATTAAGTAAGTTTTTTAGTTACAAAACTTGAGATTTTTTTTACTAATGGAATAAGTTTTCTGGTTATAAAATAAAAAATGTTATGGTCAAATTTTTTTAAAAATGTTCTATGTTTTTTATTAGAATTAGAAAATTAATTTTTGTAAAATTAAATATCTAATCAAAATCCTATAAATTCTTTTTATGTCATATTCTCATAAGTTATTTTATATTTAAACAATAAATACTAAACAACTAATTTTATCAAACATTTTTAATAAACAGTTAATATTATTTGTTGATCAAATCAACTAATATAATCAGCTAATAACTAATGTAATCTACTGATTACTAAATAAAACCCTCATTTGACAAATAACTTATCAACCATTTTTTAGCTAATTCAAAGATTTTAGTTGTTTAATATAATGATGTTTGGTGATTAGCTGATTAGGTTGATTAATTGAACACAATTAACTGATTTTCAAAAAGCTACTAAGAGTAGCGTTTTGGTCTTCAACTTATTAAAATTGTGTGTTAATGACAATTGAGCCCACTCTTTACTAAGTAAGCCGCCATCAATTGTCACGTTGTACATTGCAGAATATAAGTTACTTGGTGTGTGGACTTCAAAGGTCCCTTCACGTTGTAATGTTCAAGCCTTTGTCTATTGCAATGTATATAAATAAACAATAATTTAATAGGAAATTTTTTTAAAATATAATAGTTTAAATAAAAAATATTACAATAAAATTTTATATAACTTTTTAATAATATTCACAAATTAATTTTATTACTTATTTAAAATTAAGAGATGAAATGATTTTAAATTAATTAATTAATAAAAATATTCATAATTATTGACGAGCGCTCTAAATAACTAATCTATCCTTAATTTTTTGGTAATTAAGGTCCACTTATTAATTACTTCTCTAATTAAAAGATAACCCCAGAAATTGTCCAGCAAGATTTAATTTTCCGACGACATTAAGATCTAGAAAAACCCAGTTCTAACCAGTAAACACACAACTGGGTTCATTCACAGAGCCAATTTGTTCCAGACTTGCTCTGTCTCTGCTGCCGTTTTACTCTTTTTAATTATTACTAATGGCTGATGTCTGCTAGCTGTAGTTTTTAATTCCCATCTGCTACGTTTTTGTTCTCTCATGTGCTGCCGTTTTGTCTGTCTTTGACGATGGCATTTTGCTCCTCCTATTTCTCTGCTACATCGTTTACCGCAGGCTGCTGCCGCTTTTGTAGTTGTGGCTGCTGCTGCGTTTTTGTTCCTCTCAGCTGCATGTCCATACGTTGAAACATTGATGACTGCCTTTCTCGTACCATTCTTCCAAATTGATGTCTTTTTGCTTTATTTTTTCAAAACAGCTCCTAACATTTGAATGTAATATAAAAACAACAATTTAGCACAATATTCATCCAAAAATACTACCCAATTGACCCAAATTAATGCATTAAATATGAGCCTATCACATATAAACAATCAATAAAAATAAATAAGCTAAATGCACATACTAAAAACCTTAATTCAGTAAGAAATATAACTTAATTCACAAAATTAGACCACAGTTCAGCCAACCTATAATATCACCTCAAAGTAATGTCTTGGGACACAAATGACGAGTTTGATTCTTATTAAATCAAATTTTATGTTTGAATTTTGTGAATAGAGTGAGCAGGGGTTAGGAGAGTTTTGCTACCCTCATGAACCACCATGCTCTAGCGGAATTAGTGGGATCCTAGTTGTGATTTTCAGAAGACCAGTAATCATAAAAAGCCAAAAGCAAGCACAGAATGACACGAGGTCGTCGTCTATAATGTTTATAATTGTGAACTAACGAAGCCTTGGATTTTTCCATGTTCTGGAAGTCCATATCGTTTTGTTCAATATATTTACTCCTTTCTTTATATCGTTTCACTTGTTTTTATACCTTGAATTCAATGCAAACGCTTTCTTTTCTGAAGTTGAGGTAGAAAAGGACGACAAAGGAGAATTCAAACGTTAGACTTGTACTCCGTCTCAGTTGAGTGCTTTTTTTCTTCCTTTCACATGATGGACCCAACTAATTTACATTTTGAAAGTTTTTTCAGGGAAGATCATCTTGTATAGCAACTTCTTATACTTATATCCATGCACGTAGTGGCATTCTTATTGTGAATTATATGCAATCTGCCTCGGTCATCTTCTTACTATGGCTTACTCTTCTTTAGTATCTTCTCAAGGTTCTCAGAAATATGACATTTTCCTGAATTTCAGGGGTGAAGACGTCCGTTTCAACTTCCTCAGCTATTTGATCGCAGCTCTTAATCATGCATCTCTCAATATTTTCGTCGATTATAAACTTAGAAGGGGCGAGGATATTGAGTCAGCACTTATGGACGCAATTCAAGATTCCAAGGTTGCCTTAACTATTTTCTCTGAAGGTTATGCTTCTTCCTCATGGACCTTAGACGAACTTGTGAAGATCATGGAATGTAGAGAAAATCCTATGCTCGAACAAAAAGTTATTCCCGTTTTCTATCACGTAACTGCTTCAGATGTTAGAAACCAAAGTGGGGTTTTCGCTCAAGACTTTGCTAAACATGAGAGTGACTATGGAAGAAGCAGAAAAGTACAAAATTGGCGAGCTGCCATGGAAGCTGCTGGTCGTCTGTCTGGAAGAAGCGTGAAGAAAACAAGGTATAGTTACTAATTCTATGATTCGTTTAGGGATGACAGGTCACTAAAACTGAGATCTTTTTGGTATAATTGATCAAAACAGCATCATTTTAATTTTTAAGCTGCTCCTGAGCTCGAGCAGCATGATCGATTGTCAACCCTATTTCTTTAATAGAGACTATGAGTAACTTGATTGATCCACGAAAAAATTACCGTCAATCGTGGATTTCATTTTTAAATATTACAGTTCTATTTTTGCAGCCCGGAGTTTGATGCAATGGTTCAAATTGTGAATGATGTATTGGAAATTTTAGAACGCAAAGTGCTGGAATTCCCAGATAAACGTTCACAAATGCTGAGAGAGAGTCCAAAAACTGTACAATTTCAACCCAAAGGTCCGATATGGTCAATCTCATTATCTGATCAGGGTATATCTGGTCAGGACTTAAAAACAATATTGGTCTCAATATGGCATGAATCAGAGCAACCACAGATTCTAAACATGGAATCCAGAGATTCCAAGTTTGGTTCTCAAGCTGGAGGGAAGTGTTACATAGAAGAACTTGATGGAGGGAATCAAATTGAGGCATCAAGTTCCTGGTCGAAACCTTCTTCCACTAGTTCAACTAATGGATCACAGACCTCAAGAAGGGCTCTTCCCAACCGTCATGCAAGAAAACGTGCAGCAAAAAAGCTTGCCCAGTCACAGAATTTACGTTCAAGTTCTCCATGGACTCCTGACAATTTTTTTACCACACAAGCATTGCCTTTGGTTACTACGCCTACCATAGCAAACACAGTCACCAATAGTTCATGTTATTGGACTCCTTACAATTTTTGCACTGGACAAGGAATGCCAATGGTTACTCCTCCCACCATGCCAGGAACCTGTTGTTACTACTGGACTGATGGATTTAATACTTATATGTATCAAATGTAGGCGTCATTATATAATTATGATATTTCAATTTAAAAAAGGTTATGTAACCATTATTTTAGTAATCTTTTGGTCATCAAAGTCAGTATAATCTAAATTATTTTTATATATCTTAAACTTTAATATGTAAAAATATTTTAGACAAAAATAACTGCAAAACTACTAGAATAATGATATAGCTTATTCTTTTCAATTTAGAATAAATAACGAGTATCAATATTTTTTCGAGTTTCAAAACAATATGTTGCTAGGTTGTTCTTTGTTCGTCAAGATGTAATGGAGTCCAGATGCTCTCTCCAATATTACTCTGTCTTATTCTGTCTCATAAAATCTCAATCATTTATTTTGCGGGGCTCATGCGGAATCCACATTAATAAATGGTTGGAATTTATTGGACATAATAAGACACCATAATATTGGACAGAAAATCTGAACTCGATGTAATGCTTGGAAGTTATTCATCGGTCTTAGCAACAACAATCATTTTTTGGCAATGATAATTTTAATATTATTGGTCATATAAACTTTATAAATTGTATAATAACTAATCACGTGATAATTTCTATTAAATTAATTTGACAAATATTTATCAAAAACATCTTTAAAAAAAATTTAACATCACAAAATAATTTTTAATAATTTAGTACCATAAGAGAATTTTTTAAATAATTAAGACTGTAAAATAATTTTTTTGAAAAATAAATAATGCATAAACTATAAAATCATCAATCAGCACATTAACCTGGCGCGGAAAGAATTGAGCCAAATAATCAAAGCCTTGGAAACTCCCTCTCCATTGGCCATTCTAAAGCAAAGAGTAGACCTTAAAATTAAGAGGAATTCGGTTTCTCAGGTGATGGACTTGAGGGTTGAGAATAAGTGGACTTGAGTCAACCTAATTATCATACCAAAGCCAAGTACTATCATCATTACCATCCTTAAAATTCATATTTTTTAGGTGAAACTCACAGATTCATTTGACTTACAGTGCATTGTGATCGGCGTAGAACCACTAGAGCCTCTTGCACATTAAAACTTTTTGCATAGTATAGGTATCAATAATTTTAATAAATAAAGAATTTCAGAACCAAATGCAATTACAATTAAAATTAGAATTAAATACATTTAAATTTCTGTATTTTTTTTTTAGTTTTTAGTTTTTATTTAGCTATTGTATAAATTTCTGTTATATTATTGGAAGCAACACGCGGTTCCTACAGCTGTGCCCAGACTCCAGACTAGGAATATCAATGGCTTACTACTCCTACCATGTCAACCCCTGGTTTTGGAGATGTACCGTCTGGTTTAGGAATTGACCCCACTTTCGTTTATTCTGCAAAGTTGGGTTAACTTCGACCACTCGCGATTTTCAGATTGTCCTTACCGATTGTGCAACAATAGGACCCTCTGATCGAAGGACAACAAAGAAACATGAAGTGGTTCTTTGTTAATTATTCATGTTTCTTTGTTAATTAAGAATGTAATGCATTGAAGTCGTTGATCAATAATGTAATGCATTGAAGTTGTTGATCAATGACAGACTTGCTGCAAGATAACAAAGATGATGAGATTAAACCTAAGCTCGAATAAGAACTATATGCTGCAGAACTTTCAGGATTGAAGGAAACAAAACATTGTAGAACTCAAATATTTATCAGGAAGGATTTCTCTTTTATTATTAGATTCAATAGATGATAGCATCCTGTAAACTCGTACCTTTGTTATTTTCAGGCTCATAAATGAAGAAACAATAACAACTGGAAACGAAACTTCCTGAAATGAACGTATTAATCTCTCTAATTCGGGAATGGTGGAGACTTTTCAACTTCAACTACTTTATGATTAGGTAACTAAATTACAAGTTTCAAGGCATTAGTCAACCCCAAGTTGAGTGCTACAAGCCAGATGCTTGTTGGAAATCCCGTATTGAAAATAAGAAAGGGAGGGGGGAGGCTTAACATGTATAAATAAACCCCCTCCCCTTCCATTTAATTATCCTAAGTTAAAACAAAAATATTTACTCTTAGTAAGAGTAGTAAATTTTTGTGAGTAAATTTTTGGGGTGTATTAAGGTAAGGGTTTGAGAGTGTGTGAAAACACTAGTGAGTTGAGTGTTGAGTGTAAACACTTGTAAGTGTTGTTTTTTTCCCTAACAAAAAAGAGTGTGCAGTAGCTCCGGAGACGTAGGCATAATTTAGCCGAACTCCGTTATCAAATTTTGTGTTGTGTGTGGTTGCTTTATTGACTTTCTAGTAGTGTGGAAATAGTTTAATTTCCTAACAATTGGTATCAGAGCCTTGGAGAAGTGAGTATGCTCTGTAG
>JANZLX010000211.1:3046440-3075874 GCA_025531955.1 Erythroxylum orinocense
GATTATTGCTTTGTAATCTTCAAATGAGTTTAAATACTCATGATTCAATCAATAATAGACAAGCTTTTACAATCTTTCAATAACATGGCTCCGTCCATGGTCCAGTGTAAATGTTAACTGCTTAAGACTGAGATAATAAGGGTAAGTCTAGTAGTGTAAGAGAGAAATCGATTTTTCCAAGCTTAGATTCTAGATTTAATCCTTTCTATGAGAGGCAAACAATCATGATATTTCGGCTTGGAAGAGGTGATTGGCACACCTAATTAGCAGAAAGGAGTTGAATGAACATTGGGGACAATTACACTTCTTAGTTCATCGTCATCCATATTCCTGACATCTGCAGACATGTATATGCTACTTTTCTCAAAGTTGAGTTTCAGACCAAGCCATTTTTCAAATACTTTTAGAGCATTCATCAAGATTGTGATAGAATATGTATCAATCCCACACAAAAGCAAGAGATCATTCATATACATTAGATGAGTCAAGTTGATCACACTACACTTATAATGAAATTGGAATCCTCGGTTACATGAGATCAACTTACTTAACAGTCTTGACAAGCCTTTCATTACAAGAGTAAATAGATAGGGAGATAGGGGATGTCCCAATTGGTTTGGTTGGGATACCATTCACAAGCACACTCAGTGTAGGGGTTTGGATACATGTCAATATGCAAGTAACAAATTGTGGAGGTAACTGCAAAGCATCAAGACATATCTGTATAAACCTCCAACTAATTGTATCAAAAGCTTTGAAGAAGTCAATTTTGAGTAGACAGCTTCTGATATTTTTCATTGAGTTATAATCCTTCAACAATTCTAGCAGGAGAAGAATATTATCTCCTATGTTTCTGTCAGAAATGAAGGCCCTTTGTGCGGAATTAATGATTCCCGATATAGCCACTTTAAACCTCTCTGCTAGAAGTTTGGAAATTACTTCATAAAATGTGTTGCAGTAGGAAATAGGTCTAAAGTCATTAATCGTCCGAGAGGATTGCTTTTTAGGTACCAAGCATACATAAGTATGGTTTATTTCTTGGAGCATTTTGGATGAGGCAAAGAATTCTAAGACTACCTCAGTGAAGAGCTTGCTTGCGATATCCCAAGTTTTCTAAAAAAAGAGAGTGATAAACCCATTAGGCCCAAGCGATTTAGAAGGATGGAGGCTAAATAATAATCTCTTGATTTCATGTTCAGTTAATTGAGTGACCATATATTCCTTGATATCTTGATCAATAGTACGATCAAAGAGCCGCAAAGCATTGGGACTAGGCTCAGTTGTATCAACAGTACCCTTTAGCTGTATAAAGCGGGATCTAGCAAGCTCCTACAAGCTATGTAGATCAACATATTCATTTTCATCGAGTGCCAAAATTTTATTGATATTCCTCCTAGCCAATAAAGAAGAATGGAAGGATTTCGTGTTAAAGTCCCGTTCTTTCAACCAATGAATCCTGGCCTCTTGTTTGAGGATAGAGTTATGAAGACTAAGAGCATTCTGAAACTCTAGTAGTCTTTGTTTTTCAATCCATCTATATTCAGTATTATAAGGGGAATCATAGCATTTTTTTGTGATGGAATCAATCAATCTTTAAGGGTGCTCAGATTTTGATTTCTCCTATGCATAAAACTTTTTATAGCAACTTTCACCATTCTTAATTTTTTCATCGGTTGATAGGATTTAAAACCCTCAACCTCATAATTCCAACATTTTTGGACTAATTATGAGATACCATCCATCTGTACAATACCAATAAAGAACCGAAAAGGACCAGGTGAGCAATCTACCCGTAAAATTAAGATTAACCAAGTCCATACTCAGTAAGAAGCTAGAGAGTTGTTTGCTTAATCCTAGATTTAACCTTCGTCCTCTTTCAATCTTAGTTGAGTTTAGTGAGCAATCGAAATCCCTAGTAACAAACCATGGGTGTTATATATTTTGCTGCAAGAGATATAGGTCCATCCATAGTTTGCTTCGTTGGAAGCCAAAATTAGAAGCATAAACTAAGGATATGTCAAAAACAATTGTCATACCTCAGTAATGACAGTGCAAATGTATGTACTGATCAGTTATTTCAACCAACCTTCTTAAACCAATAATGTCCGTATTGTAAAGACAAATAATACGACCGTTGAAGTGTGCATTATGATTTGAAATAAGCTCCCATTTTGCTCTAAGGAACTTAGCACCCAAGAGACAGCTAGGATCTTTAATTTTAGTTTCAAGAAGTCCAATAATGTAAGGCTTTTTCTCCCTCACCATATCCTTCACAAGGGACTTTTTAAGAGGGTTCGATTTCCAGGGGTAGGAGATTTGAATAATATACTTCTCAAATTCACCAACAACACTAATCTACGAATATCAGGTAATGACAAACTTCTGGGAATTTCAATACATACCTTAGCGTAGCATACCCTTTCCATGGTAGCCGTAGGAGTGTCCAGACGGAGTGGTTTTCCCAGAGAACTAGTGATACGAAGCACCCTTCGTCGAATACGTGAATCGACACGATATCAGAGAAAAAGAACAGAACGCCGTGTTGTAGATAGCTGGGATAAAGGTGATTTTCAGATGTAGATTTTTAGGGTTTAGGAAAGAGGTAATTTTTCTTATTGACGTGTGACAAGTCAAATTACATCAATATTTATAAAAAAGTAATTATCTATCCTGTCGGTTCAAATAAAAGCGTCAAGGGAAAGAACCGAAAATAAAACCCTTAAAGAAGTGTTATAATTTCACTCAACGTAAAAATAAAATTAAAACAAATGAATAATTAAAAACAACTCAAATATAATCTTGAATCTGGTCCGCCTTGAGGTAGTTCGACATGATCTTCTCGGAGCAGCGACCTCAACCTCATGTAGTGTACCAGCTAGCCAGAAAAATTATCCCTCAATTGTCCAGAATTCCATAGGGATGTTGTAAAATTGAACCCACAATGGAAGAGCTGTATTTTTGCCTCTATCCAACTCCATACCTGGCCTCCATTTTTGCAAGAACATTGGTTATGCCCCAATGTGCCATGGACCCATTTCAACTAGTTCATCAAGATTGGAAGCAGCAGAGAACGTGAAAAGAAAAGTCCCATCTTCCATAACATCACCTTCTCCAGCTCCTGTTTACTCCACCGTGTTTTTGCCCATGCATTGACAACTGGAAACATAGGGCGTTTAGACCAGAAGAAATCCATAAGTGCTGAAGACTAAGCCTTCGCACCTGCTTGAAGGAGCTCCAATGGGGGAGTGACGCCACTGTCTTGAAAAACATTTGAATAATGCTTCAAGGCGTGTTGAATCTTCGGAAACATCTTTCTTCAGTCACCCACAGGATGAGTCTCCGCCAGAGTTCCTCCTAGAGAGAGTTTAGAATTGATAAGGTTAAAAAATATAATTTTAATTATTCTTAAAAATTTATAGTTCTATATCCCTACTTTTCGTCTTTTCCTCCTTGTTAAATGAATTTTCTCCCCATGGAAATAAAAATTGTTAATACGAAAACTGACATAATTATACATTAATTTATTATTAGTTCTTTTTCAGTATATAATAATGCAAAACTGAATTTATTAATATATAAAATTGTATTTTTAATTGTAATATTTTTATTAAAATGCATATTAAAATTTACGTTTTAAACTGTTTAAACTGACTAGTAATATTATGATATTCTAATAGTCTTTTAATTCAAGAATAGTAAAAGAAATTATAATTTACCTTCATCTTGAAAATAATAATTGATCAAGAGTTCAGATATATTAAAAATTATAAATATCATTTAATTTGAGTCTATTACTTAATCCTGGAACATTAATTTATTATGTAATTTATTCATAACGATAATATAATACATATTATATATATATATATATATAGAGAGAGAGAGAGAGTATTATAAATTTTCACATATAAAATTATCAAACCAGTGAATGTTGTGGCTAATAATTAAATATAAAAAGAAATCAACTTCTTACAATATAATTAATATAGTAGTGAAAAGTAAGGACTATTTTTTTGAGAAATTTAAACGTTAGTAGTTACTTAATTGAAATACAAAATTAAACGATAACTAATAACAAAACAATGAGAATTTGATAATTAATAGGAATAAATTTTAGTTTTCAGTCTCCTTCATTATTCAACTTGCATTGATCATCGATACTAAAAATAATCAATTTATTGATTAAGCATTTGTCGTGATAAATTTCTTTACCTATTTTCTCTTATGTTTAGTTAAACAAAAATGTATTCGAATTAGCTTTTATTAATCAATAACTTAGATAAGATCGCATATTTAATTAATTAATAGCTATACGAATCAAGAAATTAAATAAACTAGACAACATATATACGATTTAAAGTTAGCATAGACAACTATGCTTTTATAATTATGTCCCTAATGTAGTAATCAAAAATTCTAGTCGCTACTTTTGATTAAAAGAATTGAATGTCAACCTATTTAATATAACAATTGATTGAATAAAATTACAAATTAATTACACACCTAGTTATAAAATCAAACAGTCAAATAATAACTTAGAAAAATAGTTAGCACTTAACTAATAAATCGATTCAAATAAAGAAGGACAGTCTCTCAATATTCAGAGTTAAATAATTAAGATTCTTTAAATTTTCTTCTTTGTTTCCTATCCAGTTGTCGTCCTTGTTGCTTGATTTTTCTCTTCCTGTGTTTGGAGTTGTTCTTCTTTATGGACATGTTCTTCTCTTCTTCTTCTTTTTTTCATTTCTTCAGCGGCACTTCTTGTTGGTCTCTCTTCTCTTCTCAGTTCTCATGCTACTCTCTCTTTTTATTTTCTTTTAACGCATGCGTATACCAAGCCCGTCCAACCGAACGTCTACGTTTTCGACTGAGTGGTGCTGTGTGTTTTGGCTTCCTGCGCTGCACCTTAGACGTTGCTGTTCTAATTTTACGAATTAATTCTTAGTTCATTAGTACTGTTCACCCCCTTTAAACCCACACTTCTTTGTTTCTGCATTTCACTCCTGCGCTACGTCAGTTGCTTTCTGCTTCCAACCTGTTGCCTTGCATATTCTTCATTTTCTTCTGTCATTTTGGTCTAGAATGTTGCATGAAAGTCCCACGTTAGTCCTTTCCTATCCAACTCACAGCTCCACTTTGTTTGATTCAACCAGGTCACGTTCCTTTGTTTTCAAATAGGGCTCCAATCTTACAGACTCTGCAGCCTTCAAATACAAGGCTAAAACCCAAAACAAAATCTCTAAAAAATTTTGCTATTGACTGTCACCTAGGTATCACTGCATGAGGCCATATCTAGTTAGGTTTAGCCCCTGATTAGGTCTTTTTTGTTCCAAAATATTTGCAGTTCTTTTTATTGGGTTCTAAAATACATCTTGACATAAAATAAGATTAACTTCCATTAAACATAATTTCAAATCTCAAAAATAAATAAAATTAACACAAAAAAGATAGAAAATAAAGACACTAACACATATTTAAAAGGAAAATATTAAAAGTCAAAACATTAAAAACACTGCAAATAAATGTTAGGCATGCTAATGTGAGTTTTTATTTTACCTAAAATTAATGAGACAAATTTTTAGATTTTAGTAAAGCCTAAATTTGAAAATCAACTTTAAGTTAAACTTTACATAATTCAAACAATCTAATTTTTAACTTAAAAAATTATATATTAAAATGATATTATTTTAATCTTCTAAAAATAATACTCACTCCGATTCATAATAAGTGTCGTTTTAGAGAAATTTTAATTGTTCAAAATAAGTGTCGTTTGTGATTTTTTATGTATATTTATAATTTTAATTCTAAAATTACCCTTTATTTTTTCTTACATTTTAATTACATAGATTATATTTTCAAGGCACTTTAACATATAATTAATAAGGGTATATCAGATATTTCATTAACTTTTTTAATAAATGTGTATTTCTCTAAAACGACACTTATTATAAATCGGAGGGAGTATTATTTTAAATTATTGAAATAAAATTTAAACTACACAGCTCAAATTAGACTAGATAAAATTTATGGCTTTGTTAAAAATTGAGCTGATAGGCTTAATGACCTTATTATTAGGCTTCGCAACGGAGCTCAGGTCCAGTTCAAAATTAACGGATCAGGCCTAAGTTAACCAGATCTCAAATTCAGTTTTCTAGGCTGCTCAAACTTAGCCTACTTGAGGCCCAACAGGCAATGAACAAATGATGATGTTTTGTTAAAAATGACGCTGTTTTAAAATATTTTAAAATGTAAAAAGACGGGCCGAACAGGCCCGACTCGATTCAATTAGGACCCAATTAGGTCCAGCTGAGCTTGGGCCTGACAAGACCCAGCCAGTTCGGCCTGGATTAAAAGTGGTCTGGCTGGGCGTAAGCCGACCTATGTATTGGGATTCTTGATAAATGTGCACTCCCGCGGTCCCACCTGTCCACTGCCACCGCGTTGTCATTACACACATATCCACGCATCTTTGATCCTACACCGTCACACTCTCGCTTCTTCCGTACTTTATCCACACAAAATTCTATATATAACACAAAACCATTACCTGCTCCATTGTTTCTTTGTCTCTGTTCCAACATAAATGGCTCGATCGCTTTCCCTTTCTCTCTCTAAGACTTACCTAACCACCACAGCCAACATAAGATCTTCCTCCGTGCTCCGTTCACTCTCCACCGTCCCTCCGAACCACGACCTGGCCGGCGACGAGCCTTCCGGCACCGCCACAGACCCTTTGGTCCGGAAGCTGGAGGACGTCATACACCGGATCATGGTACGCCGGTCTGCTCCCGATTGGCTGCCGTTTCTACCGGGGCACTCGTACTGGGTTCCCCCGCCGAGATCGGCATCTGGGTCTCTTGGGATTGCTCAGTTGCTTGATAAACTGGCGAATCCTTTGTCGGATGAGGAGTCTCTGTCTACCACCACTGTTCGTGGCTGGCCGTCTTCTGATTATTTTATTAAAGGTGCTCATTTTGATACCCTTGCTCATTAATTCATTTCTGGGTTTTTGATTGTTTTGTTGTGTGATTGTGGTACGAACTAAAAGATTTGATCTTTTATCGATTTCTGTAGTCGGTCTTATTATTGTGTTTTAGGGGAATTCTGGATTTGGGTTTGGCTTGTGATGTTGAATTCTGTTTGATTTTTATTTTCTCCTTTTCTTTTGTTTTTTTTTTTTGTGATTGGTAGTGTTGAAGGAGCGAATTGATGACATATTGCTATATAGATGATGAGAAAGGCTGGTTCTTTACTGGAGTGGTTTCATTGAATTGGGGTGATAGGCTATTTGGGGTGATAAACTGTAATTCGTCAATGTTCTTCGATGATTCTCTACATGGTTAGGCTTTTATAGGCGTATCTGATTTTACATGGAGTCTTTTCCCAGGGATGGGGAAAGGACATAACTCACAGCAGAAGGTGATCAATATCTGTAGCTTACTAAGTTATTTTGTTATAAAGCTGCGATCGAACTGGGAGGCTCTTGTCATTATTGTGGTTATCAGTAGCAAAAACATCTTACTGGTAAATAATATGAATCGTGTGAGTTCTTATCTTTAGGTTTCTGTTACTGAAGTTAGTATATATATATATATATATATGGTGGAAACAAACGATTTCGACCATTTTGTTCTCGTCAATTTGGGGTTAGTCAGATTTTGAATATCTGTTGATCTTCTAAATTCTTTGTTACTACCAAATGATTAATTGCTTATTTGCTTGTTTTCTTTATTCTATAGAACCCTAACATATATCAGGCAGTAATCTTTATAGAAGTATAAAGTGTGCTTATTTTACTTGTCTTTTTATGCTTCCATTACAGATGCACCACTTTATATGGACAAGGGCGATGTAAATATCACCCCAACCAAAGCAGAGACGACGACAAATCACGATAATGTGTCTCAGTCTGAAGAAGATGACGGATGAACTGCTCTTTCAAGTAAATAAACATCTGGGTAAGGAGCATGTTTCTTGTGTAGGATTTAATGATTCTCTTGTCTAAATTCATACAATTGGCATGCTTTCGACTCCTTTGCAAAAAAGTTTGATGCTTTTGGTAAGTACTTGTTTTGTGTGTATCCATATTTTGTATGGAATGGTAACAACTAACAAGTTAGATTAGACACAGCTTCAGGGAAAAAATACATACAAGCAAATTTGCTAAGATGTCAGCAATTTTGTACGTTAAAGAGCAGGAATAGATTGTCACTTGGGTGTCTGATTGTGTTTTTCACAGTTGATTTGTACATATTATATAGGGAGAAGTATTGAACTTGACGTGAAATAGTACTTCTGATAATAAACAAGCAAGATACTGAAAGCAATGTGGGAGTAAAAGAGAGAGATAATGTTTGTATTTGCGATCTCCGAGTGAAGAATATAACCTTTTCAATTTTAAGGCAGCTCTGTTTCTCCAGACTATCAATTCATGAACTCTGGATGCAATGAACTATATCATCATCATATGGATACAACTGGTGTCCTAAAATTAATGCAAATTACTATACTATACTTACATATGCATGTACTTTATTTTACGGTTTATCCAACTTTCTTTTTGATTGATTGCTTATCACAGAATATGCAGGCTCATCCAGAGACTTGTAAATGTTATGTAGAAACAGGAACAGAAGTGAAATGAAGATCCATCGAGTAAATGACATTTGGTAGAGCACGGTGAGGTGAAATTTTGACTTCATTCAGAAATGAGATTTGCCCTGGGAGCCTTCTGATCACTTTTGTTCTTAATGAAGTCAATAGCTATCCTTTGTATTGTTTTCGTGTAACTTAAAACTATATGCTTGGACTAGATACATATTCCCGAGTTGTAGCTCAGTTGTAAATATCGGGTCCTCCATCCGGGCCACTTTCGCTCAACAATTACGATTACATTTTGATCATTTCAAATGGCATGTGAGAAGAATTTTGAGTGGCAGGTGATGGAAATCCATAATTCTAATCGAAAAGCCTAACATTTGCTTTTAGTTTGACTTGGCCTCAATGACAATGTATTCCAAAACAATGTTTCAAGAATTGATACATTCTGTAGTTTGCTTATAATAGTTAGACAGATGATACGAAAATTCCATTTCTCCACAAAGGTCATGATTAGTATGCACAATAATGGTTGATATACAGATCTTAGAACAGACGAGGAGTAACACAGCAAAACAGCAGTAGAATCAGCTTCCATGTACGGAGTTGGTAAGAACCATTCATATCACCAGTATTGCTTATACACGTGCTTCCAAAATGAGACCAAACCTTGATGGATCACCAAGCCTGGAGTTTTTGGCATATACTAAAACGTGAGAAAAACTGCAATGTATCATAAAGACGTATCCAAAAGTCTGGTTTTGCACAGATGGGTGTGGTTGGCCTTGCTAAAAAGCAAAATCTAGCGCACATATTCGGTTTCATCTACTTGTCAAAAATTGCAAAGGTTTTTGACATAATATTCTGTAGACACGGATTGCACAACCGAAAATTGTTATTGCAAGTGGAACTTGAAAGATATCTAGCGAAAAAGTTTAAAGAAGTGATTAAGGAAATATTGAAAACTATAATCTCATGTTTGACCTAGATATGGACTTTTATCAAGAGAAGTACATATGATTAACTTACTTTACAAGAAAGCATATAGCTCCAACTAAAAGAGGCCTAACATCCTTAGTTCTGTGACATGGCTGGCCTCAAGTTCAGGAACATTTTTACCAGCTTCTCGATCTTCCACCACATATTCCTGACAATTCGATAGCACAGAACATTTTGGAAACCAGAAACTGTGATTAAGCCTATCTTATTGCAGATTAGGCAAGCAGACGTATCAGATTTACCACCAAGCTTGAAGAATAGATGACAAACCTTTGTCAGTTCTTGCTTGGCAAGAACATGATAATGCCGTTCACTGATCCTCTGTCCACATATTATGGCAATGAAAAAACCATACAGCAATCCCACCAGAACTATAGCTAAAACTGCAGTTAAAAGAAAGTATAGAAATGAAAAGCAAGCAGAGAAGCAGAGATCATTACGTCTGTGATTATGATGAAGGAACAAAATCTGTAACAAGACAAGAGGTAAAACTTGCATGGAGTTGGTCAATCTTCCAACTAGATTAAGAATATATAAGAGCTGAAAATAAACAAGAGGAAGCTTTCGTAGAACGATAGAAAGATATGATAGAAAAAAATGCAGTGCAGAACAAGTTCAAGACATTGTAACTCACTTTAAACTCAATGTCATAAAAATACTATTGTATGATTTTTTTTAATTTTCTGATTTTATCACTTCAACTTTGCGAAAAATCTTAATGTAGGTTGAATGATAAACAAAAGATGCACAAAAAAGACTAAACTTGTGTCATACTAGAAAAAAAGACTAAATCAGTGAATCAGAAGCATAATTATGTACCAGCCATAGTGTAAAATCCATAAGGATGCTCTTCGTAGCCAAACATTTCCCTTAATTCCTCTCCATAAAGCTTGTATACCAGCACCCCCAATAATGCAACAATCTGCTTCAAACATTAAGATTAAAAGGGACATTCACTCTAAAAATAGAAGACAACGGACTGCAACTTTTTAAAATGATTCCAACCAGAAAAATATATTAATAATTCCATTATTAACCAAAATAATTTACATAAAATTGATTCTGAATAACTGCTACATCATAACCCAAAAGCGCATACCAGGCTGACACGATCTACACATTTATGATAATTAATCCTCGATTAAATTGAGCATGA
Organism: Erythroxylum orinocense; assembly: GCA_025531955.1. Lineage (NCBI taxonomy): Eukaryota > Viridiplantae > Streptophyta > Magnoliopsida > Malpighiales > Erythroxylaceae > Erythroxylum > Erythroxylum orinocense. The sequence goes on from JANZLX010000211.1 coordinate 3,057,194, forward strand.
GCACCGTGAAGCAAAATGTTGTATGTTTTTCTTATCAATCTTTCCATTTAAACTATTTCTGTAATTCCTCAAATATTTAATACTTCAACAAAGGAATTCTATTATAAACACTACACATAATCACGTGTAGTAGAATGGAGCAACACCTAGTCCCATCCTGTGATTACAGCCTCATGGCTTTAGCTCACCCTAGTAGAGCAGATAATTTATCAAATTTGATCATGGATGTGAACAGCATCTGCACACTATGACGTGAATATCATTACAAACATCCCAATAAATTCTTTGTAAACAGTAATTTTGTTTGCTAGCTGCAGTGAAGATGATACTGTAGAAGAAATCACGCATTGATGTTAGCTGTTTTGGAATATGTTTTATGTCAGTCAGGTCCCAGACTCGATACCAAGCCATACAAAAAAATTAGAAGTAAACTTCATCTAGTTTTAAAAGCTTCGATTACCATACCAGCTGAACAACTACAAAAATGAATGCGTGGTCCCTAGCAACCAGGAACTGAAATTTCAATCTTAACCACCAGCGATCTGGTGGGACATTTGCACGCAATATAAACAAGGCCCTGCACTCTGTGCAGTGAGCAAAAGCAAAGCCCTCCTGGAACAATCACGGAAATGAAATAAATAATTTAATCAAAAAAATAATATATATGGAATGTTGAGTACTCAGATTATAATATCATTGTTTTCTTAAACAATACTTAATGCTTGTTTCTACTACAAATGCAGCATAGCAACCATAGAGGCTCAGTCAATTCTCCTTCATTTCCTACTTTTCATCTTCAACATGATGCCATACTTTTGGAAAGCACTACGTGTTAATCCAACATGCTAACTTAACAAAAAGGATAATAGTCAAATTAGGCACCTTGGTCGATCTCCAGTTATCAAGACATGATCTATGCACATACTTCTGTGTGCCTCTGCAATGACATGGTGCAATTAAGTCTTCGCCTGAAATGAATCAATGTCTCATCTTCAACATCATTAGATATAGAAACTTTAATAATTATGTGCTTTCTCCGAACAAGGAAAATCAATCATGAAAATTTGATATGAATGTTTAGAGATACAAATTATATGGAGAGCAATAGGTGGTAAAGACCTCCGTTATCAAGGCATATGCGACATTGGGGTTGGTCAGAAGTCACAAGATGACTATTTTCATCAATATGAACACTTTGTAAATCATCACCAAGAACATCATGATCATAGCCTGAAGGTCTAATTTCACTGGATGATGATGATGTTGATGATGATGAGGATGAGGATGACTCCTCTGATTGATGGAAAGTAGTAGATTGGGGTAAGATAGGTTCACTTTCCTCAATATCCTCCTTGCAACTATCATTTCCAACTAGTTGCATTTCGAACAAATATGAACTAGGATTAGGCTATCCACATCATTAAAACAATTATCATTCCTCCAGAACATTTCAGTAGCAACTAGAAAACCTGCAAAATTGTGAAAATTTGAGTCAGATCATCTGGAAAAAAGGAAATAATATAAATGCAAAGCCATATTGAAATGGAAATTGTATATCAAATGGTTACCAAAGTGAAAATAATTACACAACACAAAAAATTATAAAATTATATACTTCATTATAGTGAACGCATCCAAGAAAAATAGGTACAGTTGGTTTAAACCTAAATAGTTGTGAAGCCATCTCCCGATAAGGAAAAAGTATCTTTTCCCATTGGTACTTTAGCAGCTAAATATGAAAAACACCTAACCACTTGTAACCCCAAAACAAAAACTCCACTGAGACCTCACTACAGAATTCATGGTGTATAACTTCATTTTTGCAGCATCACTCTTTTCTCTCAACTGAATTTGCCTTCTCACAGTTCAATAAAAGTTGGAAGTTATTTGTCTAATATATTACAAGAATATATAGACCTTCTTTAAATATTTAAGAATGAATTATCTCAATGAAGTTCTAAATATGGCAAATATCAAAGTTCGGCCTTTTGAAGAAGATCCTTCAGAAGTAACTAACTTGCATGGTTGCATCATATAACCTTCTATGCATAAATTAACCACAGCAAGCTTCCGATACCATGTTTAGAACTTGTACCTTCAGGGAAGCACATGAAATCTCTAGTTGATTTACTACACGACGCTGGACATGCATTGACTTGGGCAGTACAATGTATAACTGGATGCTAGTTAATTGAAGAGATAAGAGATCTCCATAAAAATTTGCTTCTCCTCACGAGTACTAAAGCTTCAATCCCAAATATGCGAATATGTTTAGAATTCTTGGTAAACGGAGCTCCCACATTCGATCCCATAAAGTTTATCATCAACTCCCGTTTTTAAATATTACAATTTCCAAACCCAATTCCAAGAACTTGAAGATTGTCAAGTATGCAGACAAGGAAGTCAACTCATCAACTCATCCTATTTCTCAGACCACATTTTTATTTTCTTTCTATTCGTGTTCTACCGAGTCACTCCTGTTGAACAATTTCATAATCACTAACAAAGAGGAACGGTTCAGAAATAGGTCACCGATTCCCAAGAATTACACAATATCAACGCCTACACAGCTCTAGAACAAAAGCAAAACCAAAAACTGGAAGGTTGACCTGACCAATTCAAAGACTCAAACTTTGAGAGAAAAGAAGATGCAAAAGAAACTAATCAAACCCATGCTGTATCACCAAGAAAGATACAGACTTTATGATTGAATTGAGATGGGGTATCAGGAAAAATAAAGAATGCCAAAGATCAATGATGAAGCTGACCTGGGTATTTACCAAAACTTGAGGATCTTCATTGTATTCAATCATAATTCGCATTCCCCACCTATCTACGAATGAATCTTCACAAGACGTTTGAATCAGATTCAAGGGTCTCTTTACATTAACGTCAATTATAATGTTTGATTATAACAAAGAAGAAACAGATAAAGAAGTAATTTTAATGGATTCTAGAGAGATGCAAAAGATGACAAGACTTACGAGCTCTGAGCAGTCCAAAATTCTATTTTGGTGTAATACAGCTAAATTCGATTGCTCATACATATCACCAACATAAAGTAACAAGCCTCTCTAAATTATCTACATGAAGGCCCAATCATATGATTACACGTCATTATCAGGTGAGAATAAATTCTCGAACTTTCTATTTACGTGTTGAATTTTAAAAGACGATTTTACCCTTCTCAACTACTAATAAGCTTCACAATCTCGCAAATCCCTAAGCTTTCCCTCACTTTCTCGGCAACCAACCATCGCCTCCGATGGCAGCTATCAGTCTACGAAAAGCAAACACTCGGCTTCCGCCGGAAGTAAACCGCGTACTGTACGTGCGTAACCTGCCGTTCAACATAACGAGCGAGGAGATGTACGATATCTTCGGGAAGTACGGGGCGATACGCCAAATTCGAATCGGAAGCAATAAGGACACCAGAGGTACGGCCTTCGTGGTGTACGAGGACATATACGACGCTAAAACGGCGGTAGATCATCTCTCTGGCTTCAACGTCGCAAATAGGTATCTGATTGTGTTGTACTACCAGCAGGCGAAGATGAGCAAGAAGTTTGACCAGAAGAAGAAGGAAGACGAGATTGCTAAGATGCAGGAGAAGTACGGAGTTTCTGCTAAAGATAAGTAGGTGAAACAATTAGGGTTGCGCTAAAGTTGACGGAGTTTCTGCTAAAGATAAGTAGGTGAAACAATTAGGGTTACGCTAAAGTTGACGGAGTTTCTGCTAAAGATGAATAGGTGAAACAATTAGGGTTACGCTAAAGTTGTGTTCTTTCCATCTTCTTTTTTTCACTTTATACATGCTTTGTTGTGAGCCTAATTTAGCATATGGGTTTGTGAATTTTTGTTGGTATCGATCAAACTGTGTTCTGTAAGTGTTTGATTATGGGAATTAGCAATGAGAAAGTGAAGATTACCAATTTGATGTAAACTTGATAAGTAGAATCAAATTGCAGAATTGGCTAAAGAGTTCTTCACTGATCCTAGGAAACTTGGGAAGTAGTGTGGTAGGAAGTTCTGTTGCTATACATCTTCTTCAAATAATGTCCAAAAATCATGGTGAACTCAATCATTTTGACTTCAAATTACTGGAAAATGTAGAGAAGAATGCTTGATTTTATTATGAAAAGATTGTGCTTGATGCTTGATTTAACTATGTTCTGTGTATAAAAGAGAACATCTACTGATTTATGATTGTGCTCAAAATGGGGGTTAATTTTACATTAGAGTTTTTATCGACTATTTGGATTGAGCTTATCGATTGAATATCGGGGCAAGAACTGAATCATTGTAGCTCCAAGTTACTGCAGAATGTAGAGAAGAATGCTCAATTTTGTGATGAAAAGATTTGTGGTTAATAATAGAGAACGTCTACTTATGTATGATTGTGCTCGAAATGGGGGTTACTTTTACATTAGAGTTTATTATCGACTAGTTAGATTGAGCTTATCGTTTGAATATTGGGACAAGAACTGAATCATTGTAGCTCCAAGTTACTAGAGAATGTAGAGAAGAATACTCGTTGTTATGAAAATATTTGTGGTTAATAAAAGAGAACATCTACTTATGTATGATTGTGATCGAAATGCAGGTTAATTTTATGTTAGAATGTATTATCGACTAGTTGGGTTGAGCTTATCGTTTGAATATCGGGGAAGAACTGAATCATTGTAACTCCAAGTTACTGGAAAATGTGGAAAAGAATGCTTGATTTTGTTATGAAAAGATTTGTGGTTAATAAAAGAGAACATCTACTAATGTTTGATTGTGCTTGAAATGCGGATTGATTTTACATTAGAGTTTATTATTGACTAGTTGGGTTGAGCTTATCTTTTGAATACTGAGGGCGATGAACTGAAATTCAGAAACAGTTCTGTTGAACTTGGCTGCTAAAAGAAAAGCTGTGATGTCCCCAGAATTGGATCATGTGAGCGTTCTCCATAACATCTGAAAGGGAGAAAAAAAAAGGTACAAACTTAGATCTGGTGAACATAGGTCAACTAATGCCTGCAGGAGTATTGTCTGAAACCCCATATGGGGACAGTTCAATCCAAGTGGATTTTACCAGTAAATGAAGGCCACTGGAAGGTCTCTAATCAAGGAAAAGTCTGGAGGTTCTGGAAGACTCAGTTTCTTTGTAGGAGGTGAAAAGATTGAGATTTTGATTGATTAGAATGTTTTTATACTAATTCAACCTGCCATAGATTCACAGGCTTGATGTTCTGCAGCAAATCTATTTGTTGGAATTCACCAACTTACTTTTGATACTCATGAATGGTTTTGAGGAGAGTTGAGAAAAAAAATGGGCAAGTCTAAATGAGTCTATATTCAGCTAAAGGTCATATTCAACTAAAAATATTAAACTTAATAAAATCTTTATATATCTTTAAAGACTTCGATGTCAAATTTTGGACAAGCACATAGGCTTTGATATCAACTTTTGGCCAAGCATGAAAATACTTTGATATTAAGGCAAATTAGATATCGGAACTTATGGATAGATTGTCTTAAATTTATATTGTTTTAAAAAATTAAATTAAAATAATATCAATTTAAGCAATGCTTTGAAAAATGAATTGGTTTGATTAATTTATTAGTCAAATTTTCAATTAGCTAATTTTTTAGTTTAATTTTTAGTTATCTTGTTTGATTTAGTTTGATAATTTTTGTAATTAAAATCGATCAATTTAATAATTAGTTAGTTAAATTTTATAAATTACTCAACTTTTATAAATCAAAATAAAATAATTAATTTTTATGTATTAGTTTTCTGTTTAATTAGATTTGAATTTTTTATGAATAAGAATAACTTTGTTAAATTATTTTTAAATTTTATTTAATTTCTAGTTATTTTTATATCGGTTTAATATTGGTTAAATTTTTTAAATATTAAATTTCATTTAATTTTGAATTCAGTTTTTAAAATATTAAATTTAAGAAAGAAGTTTGTTGAATCAACTCTTTAAACTTAAGTTTTATTTAAAGTAACTCGAAATCGACTTATTAAATTTGAATTATATAAACCTAATTTAATTTATTAAGATTTGCTAAGTTGAGACGTGAAACCCCCCGCCCCCTCCCCCAAAGAGATTATAAGTAAAATTTTGACCAACTTACACGCCAAATCTGTTGAGATGGCCGAGTTGGTCTAAGGCGCCAGATTAAGGTTCTGGTCCGAAAGGGCGTGGGTTCAAATCCCACTCTCAACATGCGAATACTTCCTTCTTTTTTGGCTTACATATATTCTGCAAGACTCAAGCGCCCATTCACTTCTTCGGTCTTCCAAGGATGAGGGAGGACGCAAGAGCACATTGTTTTAGTCACTTTATAACATACGGTTATGTAATAATGTTGTGTAGTTAAACTATACATAGTCTGGTCTAGAAAAGTGAATACTGGTTGCTCCTCAGGTGGCCATGACCGTTAGGTTTATAGCTACCTACAATTCAAACCACAAAAGCCCCCGGGAAAGTCACACTCCATTGCACAAACTCTCAAGTCTTTTGACATGGAGTGCTTGTTTGTTTCCATGCCAAAAATGAAGTATGCTAGTCATGTTTCTCCATCTTCTTCTCCACCAACACCACCATCTCCCCTTCCCGTCAGTGTTGGACCTGGCAACCAGAAGTACTCCTTCTCCCCATCTCCCTCTCCTTCACCACCGTTTTCACCACCTCAGTCGAGCCAGACATCAGCCGAGAACCTCCCTCTTTTGCCTGAAAAGTTGGCTACTACTCCTGATGAATACAGGGTCAGATCAGCTTTCTCGTTGGATCAGCCTCCACCCATTGCATTGGAGGATTCCAAGAGTTCGTGCCTTCAAGACTTGTGAGTAATGCAGTATCTCTTTTTGCAGTTATTTGAATGTTGCTCATAGTTCCTCAGTTCAAACTAAAAGAATATGGAACTGATAATCTTATGTATATACATCCCTGAAAATGGAAATTGTCCTTATGTTAAATCTATTTTGCTTCTGTTGGTGATGAGTCTTGTGTAAATCCTTGGAACATTGAACTATCAAACGCCCTGACGAGTTGCATCAGGCCTGGAATAACAAAGAACATTAACGATCCTGGACAAAACCATATAGGTTACTCCTTTTTGACTGGTAGGTTTTGCTCGCATTTACTGTCAAAATACGTATACCAACCAGTCAAAGGCAATGGTAATAAAAGGTATTAGTGATCTGTCTCTCATTAACATGGTCATGGTTAAAAGTTATGGTTATTAGACGAAAGCACGTGAAGGTTTAGCGTTGCTTACTGAAATGAAAAGGAACAGTATAGTTTTGAACTTGACTCCTGTGATGTGCCTAGCAAAAATTGTATTATGCAATTTATAAATTGTTTCTACTGCATGCAGGCTAGAGTGGTTCATACAGAGATGCTGCAATTGCTGTACTAAGCTTTCCTGAATCCGAGTACCGAAAAATCCATACCCGCATAAGCTATTGATTGCTTGTTCATCATTGAGAGGTCCATACATGATTTATTCTCTAACGAATTCACTGATCCTATTCAACCATTGTAAAGATGATCAACAGAAAAGAAAACTGAAGCTTTTTTTTTTTTTTGCCTTTTCTATCATTTGCAATCAGAACAAACTGTTTTTTTCCCCCCTTTATCTGTTTTCAGATGTTCAGGCATTCGTGAAATGCAACTTAAATTGAAACAGGAGCCTTCAGAATCCTTAATATATTCAGGAATTACACATACTACCAATGAGAAAAAGTGAGTGATTCCCGGACATCCCAAGGATTTGATTGTGCATTAGCAATGGAGTTGCACGATCAACCGTTTAAAGGGCAAGTCACGAGTTCATATCCTTCCAATTTTTACCGATGTAAGCTAGACATAGCTCTCTATATCCTGTAAAGAGAGTGTACAATCTTTCAAGTTAGAATATATTAAGCAAAATTATCTCCGAGCAGTGATTGGCACAACGCTCAATACAACTAACTACATGCACGAATTTATTACTGTATTGCTAAAGTTCCCAGTGATAAAGCCACAGTTGGCAACAGAATGCAAGTCTAACATTGCCAACCTTCATACTTCATTAGCTCCACAAATATGGGTACAAACAAAATTATGACAAAGAAAAAACACCACATTAACTCTTCAGAGTTACTGTTGATTTTGGGGTCTCTGTTGTGTGAAATTTGGGTGACTTTGAGTTGCACTCTGAAGTGCAACCATATTGGGTTGCAAATTCTGAGCACTCGTTGGCATATTACTGAAACCAGAACTAAGCTGCTGTTGCGGCTGTTGCTGTATAGGCATCATACTAACAGGATTGGTAACTCCCATACTGAACACTGCAAGCAAAAGGGTCAAATGTTTTAAGCTTGAAATGCTAATTTTGAACAAATGTAAGACAACCAGCTGATTTTTACTAGGCAAGGGCTCATAAGAAGGGCATGTTTGTATTTAGCATTTTGAGAGGTTAAAAGATGGGTAACAGTAGAAAGCATGGAAGAATGTAAAAAAAAACAAGAACAAGAGACGAAATTAAAAGAAAATGAGAAACAAAAATGAGCTACTTTCATGCATCAGTCGGCAGAGGTGTAAGGAAAAAGTTTCAGGGACAGTTCATACTTTGATCATTCAGAATTTGGGGTGCATGGTTCCTTTGAGAATTTGTACCAGCTAATCCAAACTGCACAACGGATGAAATATGATAAAATCAATCGTCAGAAAGTTAATAGCTCTCTACTTAATTCTTATATTTCCAGTGTGGATCAAACTGCATTATCAGTTATTCCAGGGTTACTGTCCTTAAAGTCGCTGACACAAGTGATATTTTTAACTAACAGTTCGCTTTCCTTTTCTTATATTGAAGATTACCATCATACATCTAAACACAAAGCAGATATGGACATTATCTAATTTTGTTCTGTGTAGAAACATAATGGTCAATTACCTGCATTCGAGCCCCAAGTGGCTGTGATGACATTGTAGCTGACATGTTTGGAATCTAAATTTGGCAAACAAAACAAGATTATAAGTACAACATGCATCTAAAAGAAAACAATATGCATTGCAGAAAAACAACAAGAAAGGAATGAACCTAAGACAATGATGCAAAAGAATAAAGAGCTGTAAGAACAGACGTTTGGATCGATTGACCATAACAAAATATCATACCATTTGAGTATTTGGTGAGCCCTGAGCAGCAGTAAACAGTGCGCTATTGGCAGAACCAGAGAACTGACTCAAATGGCGATTTAGTTGGCTTCCTTGGTTAAGTTGGCTTTGACCCATGCCATGATGAACATGTCCAGAAGGCAACTGCCTACCTTGAAACTGCTGATGCGCCAGTGGTTGAGAGAATTGCATCTGATGTTGTCCATGTAACTAGTGAAAAAATAGTTTCTAAATAAGCAATCTTTATGAAGAAAAATAGTTACAGAATTTTAGCAATAATCATGAAAAGCTAAGACATGGTTACCGGTTGAAATTTCTGTTGACCTTGTTGCTGCAAATCATGTAGTTGCGGCAGTTGGTTCTGCACAAAGTTGTAATATGTTAGTTGGTGACCAATAATTTAGAACTCAAATTAAGAAGGGCATACAAAATTGAGCGCCACTGTTAACAAATTGCAAGAAAGAAATCATTCAAGTAATTGCCAGTCACAGGTAGGTGGTAACTTAGTCAAGTTAAACTAAACAGCTGAGAGTTCTGGTCAAGTTAAACTGAAGAGCAATCTCCATGCAAATAGATCAAGAGATTGGCAGATAAGTTGTCAAGTTAAACTGAACAGCAACCTCCATGCAAATAGATCAAGAGATTAACAGAAAAGTTGTAAATCTCAATGAGACGCTGAAAGTTATGTATAGTTTAGCATGAAACTCCTGGTATTTTTTATCTAAGAAACTTCACCATGAACTCAAAGAGCACCTGAGATATCAAATTGATGCCTTCCAAAATCAATTCTTCTTATTTAACTATTAGAACAAGAAAGGTTGAATCTGAGTTCCTCTTTAACCACTAACTGAATGCCAAAACGCCAATTATTTTTAGGCGGCTTAAGAGAAATGGTTTGGTTGAGCTAGTTATTTCCACCTATATTACCTTCAATCAGTTTCATGATTTTCAGAAATGAAGCAGTAGAAACCATACCTGTCCCAAACCTTGCATTGAAGACTGCCTGAATTGTTGCTGAGCAAGGAGTTGCTGTTGATGTGAAGGTAATTGCATCATCTTTTGCCTTTGCTGCTGCTGCTGTTGGTGTTGTTGTTGATGTTGTGTCTGTTGTTGAGGGGAAGGGGTGTTCATCACGGTTACACCAGACCTAGGTGAATTGGCATATGGCAGAGGGGATGCTGTTGTGTTGTCAAATGATGTAACACTTGTAGCAGCAGCAGGAGATGCAGCAGATCTTCCCAAAGGTGGTGTTCCAGAAGCCTGTTTAACAAAATTTTTGGATTAAATCGGATATCAAAATCATGGTAAACTTAGTCCAACACTCAACAATCAACATGTGAATTAAATATAACTTCAAAAGAACAAAGATTAATGTCATATGTTTTTAACTGTTTGTTTATGTCCCCATAACTTTAGGCCTTACAAACCAATGGGTAATAGTTCATGAACTATTTCACTGCTTAATCATTCAGAATACCACATAAACAAGCTATGGGCTGTTTAGGATTATAACAAATTGGAACACAAAAAATAAAAGGAAGAATAAATAGTAGATTTTGATTAAGAAAATTTGGATTGCTTCACTTGAAGAGAAAGTCAGGTGTTTACTAACTTATATAATTACAAAGCATATGTGCACACTAACCCAAAATTTAACAATTAACTAGACATATCAGATTGTAGTAATGCCAATTTAACCTGTAACAAAGACCCATGATTAACCATGCTGTTTGATGAAAGAGGTGGAGTGCTTTTCATGTACATCCCTGTAAGAGAGAAAGAGAATGCTCAGAGAACTCTTTTGATATAATTGCATATCTTCCACTAAGAAAACATGAAAAAAATCATTTCCTGCGGAAGGGTTGAATCTACCAGAAGAATCAGAAAAAACATGTGATCCATCACCAACAGTCAATACATCTGCCAGATGTACTGGAAGTCCAGATGTGATCTGCTTTTGATCTGCAGGTATTCTTAGGCCTGCATGTATATGAATTGATGTTAAATCGTTAGTGAATGCCTACTTGAGGAAACTACTAGTAGTTCACACTTCGCAAGAATTTGTGGTACAAAAATCTGAATAAAAGTCATAATAAAACTATAAACTTAGTACTGCGTTAAGAATTAAATCTGAACAAAGCTCCAATAATTGTCAGTTAAGGGCTTCTCAAGTAAGTTAAAAATTAGGAAATTCCAATTTCATCTTTGATGAAAGAAGCAAGAAACTACCAAAATATAGGAATGATTCAATGAATCCAACTGATAAGGTTAAAAACCACAATTATCACCCTTAGAAGACTAAATCAATCATGAGAGAGAAGAAACAAGAAATTCAGAGAGCAAGAATAGACTTAGCAGATTGGCTTTCTGGATTTGAGATAGATTGAGATGTTATAATAACAAGATAAAAGAGCAAGAATGTGACACAAGCCAAACAATTGTTCAAGCCTATCTACCACAAATATAAGCAAAAGTTTACAGACCACTGACGTCATAGACCACAACCTTCACCAAAGTTCACAGCAGTTCTTAGCGAATTCTCTTGTTCTTGAATTTTTGCAGCCTGAACCTTGTCCACAGTTGGAAGAATCGGAGGTCCTTGACGTGTACCAAATTGATAGGCTTTACGAGTATCAGCTAACACTTTGTCAGCACTTTCACAGGCAGCTGCAATCATATCAATTCTGGCCTGTAAATAAGAAACAAACCCCCTGAACACCAGAAATCTATATAATATGCTGCATGTACACATAAGTCTATCTGACCTTTAACTTCTCAACTTCTGTGGCTATTGGCAGGCTTTGCATCCCCTGAATCAACTGCTCCCTTTTCGAATTGTCATCCAGTTCCATTTCTGGCAATAATTTCGATGACAGCATAACTGGCAATACTGCAGCAAGATAAGAATACATTAATTTAGTTTCATTTTAAAAATTTGCAATTGCCGAGAAAACTTATCCGTCTTTATTAGTAGTCAGTTGTGTTCATTATTCAGGACTCACTTCTTTGAAAGGTTTCCTTCAGGAAAGTTTGGAGCATTACGTTAAGCAGATATAAACACTAATGAAACTATGGTCTCTAAAACACTAATGAGTCCTGCACAGAATATGCCTTCAGAAACAAGTCGTAAGAATAGAAAGCAATACATACTTGTAGCATTTTCTGCGTTGACATTCTTTGGATGCACCACAAATGCCTTTGAAACCTTCTTAATCTCATCCACTATGTTGAAAAGCTCAAGGTTCACCATGGAGTATTGACCTAATATATCTTGCCTGGCGCACAAAAACAAAAACTTTCAAAACTCTACTAAACGAAGTCACAAATTGCAAATCAAAAGGATATACTACTACCCATGGATCCTTGTCATCGATAACTTAAAAGATTAAAACTTTACTATCACAATAACCATTTAGTATTGGTTCGAGTATAAGCTTCCAAATCTTCAAGAATCCGAGAGATGGCTTTGAAAAGACTGATGGCTCTAGTCTTGACCGCTTCCAAATTCAGCTGCTGTTGCAGCGCGGGGTTCAGCCTCTCAGCCACCACCTGCGATGGTTGTTGTTGTTGGTTTTGGAGCTGGGTCTGGTCTGGCATCACTCCCTCCATTGCAGCCATTGATTTGTTCTTAAAGATTCGATCTTTCTTGCGTTAAAGAGAGCGTGGGAAAGTTCTTCAAGAGCACTAGTCTGATCTTCTTGTGGGCTGAGATGGAAACAGGTCGGCTATGGGGTTTGGGGTAGAAGAGGAAAATACTGAAGAATTATGTCCTTGTGAGCAATTGTTTCTTTTGTTACGGGGCCTTATTAGCAATTTGAAGTGGAAAAGAGGGACAAGAATCTTGCTTTAAACGACGGAGCATTGGACATAAAACGGCGATGCTATATTGGTTCTGATAATAGATTTTGGGATTTCCTGGTCAAAACCACAAAACCCTATTCTCTCTCAATCCCTCTTTGCAAATTCATTTGAATCTGAGTCTTTCTTCTTTGTTTCTATCTTGGGATTCAAGAGCTGGAGGCCCATTTTCACACTGTAAGCAAAACCAGATTCAATTATCGATATTTCTTTATCAATTTGGGTTTAATTTTTCGTTTTCAATTGTGTGAAACTATGTTTGAAAATTATTTTAAAATTTATTTTAGGAAATTTGTGATTCTGTGTAGTTGTTGCTAGTTGGTTGACGAAGATATACAAAAAAGTAACGTGATTGGTGGCAAAGTCGCAGAACTTCAAAGGAAAAAGGAATTACGGTCTATAAAACCATGGCCATAGCGGCTCCTGGGCAGCTTAATTTGAACGAATCGCCTTCTTGGGGGTCGAGAAGCGTGGATTGTTTCGAGAAATTGGAACAGATTGGTGAGGGTACTTACGGGTAGGTTCATTTACTCGTTTTTCTCTTTGTTTCTTGTCTTGGCTATTTCTTTCTTTCTCGTGATTACTTTTCCGTAAGCATGTGACTATTGGTTATATGTTCAACTTGGCAAAGTGTGTGTGACGAAAATGACGCAAAAGGTTTCTCAGTGTGTCTCTCTTTGGTGATTTATTGCTCTTGATTGGTTATCCTTGTTATTTCCTTCTCTGTAGGTTTTCTAATGCTATCAACCTTTAGCAATTGCTGCATATTTGTTCAATAAGAGACATTGATTTACTTTCTTTATGTTTGGTTTGTTTTATGATTGTTTATGGGGCTTGAGCATATATTAAAATGAACCACAATGGGATAGTGAAGTTGAATAATCCACAAGGCCATTTCTCGCCTTCAATCTAAATATAACTGTTGTGATTCTACTGAGGAATTAGTTTTGGTGCTTGCAACTTTTTGAATTGCAACTTGCTGTTCTGTTCTAGAATTTGTTCCTTTATGAATGTTAGCTACGACAGAATGGGCTTGGTTATGCTTTTTGGTTGTGTTCTCCTCTTGCAGTCAAGTCTACATGGCCAAAGAGATAAAAACTGGAGAAATAGTTGCCTTGAAGAAAATAAGAATGGACAATGAAAGAGAAGGGGTACCACCTTCTACGTTCTTTCTCATTAGACTTGTTCGATGCATCAGTTGGCCTTTTTTCATGTTTTAGAAAAATAATTATAATGTAGCTTTTGCTATTTTTCACATATTATATTGCTTAATTATCACAATGTTGATTGCAAACTGTGAGAAAGCAAATTGGAATTATACTTTCTTTAACCTGTATGATTGAAGTGAACCAATGGTTTGTTGATAAGATGCCTCACATTTGCTGCAGTTTCCTATAACAGCAATACGTGAAATCAAAATTCTAAAGAAGCTGCATCACGAGAATGTAATTAAATTGAAAGAGATTGTGACATCCCCAGGTAGAGTTGTGGAACCAATATATACGCACTCAGGCTTACATACATACACATATATTTGGATATGAATTTCTTTATTCATTAATCTCTATCAATGTTTTTTAGGTTCTTAAAGTTTTTCGGAATATTTTTCAGGTCCTGAGAAGGATGACCAGGGGAAGCCAGGCAAGTGCTTTTTACATGTGCTAATATATTTTTTTATTGACAGCCATTGTCTTATTTACGATATTGTTTGTTGTTGTGAACATGTTCAGTGCATTCTACAGGAGTTAGTTTCGTTGTTGGTTTTCTTATGTGGTAGGTTTGTCACTGATTAACTGTATTGTTACGGGTTGTAGATGGAAACAAGTACAAGGGTGGTATTTACATGGTATTTGAGTACATGGACCATGATTTGACAGGTCTTGCTGATCGTCCTGGGATGAGATTTTCAGTTCCTCAAATCAAGGTAATGAAGAAAGAATGGAACTAATTCTTTGTATCTGATCACTCAGTTCACAATGACTAATTTTGATGACCAACCAGTCCTCTAACTTCATACCCTGTCCTGCTTCTTTTATTTTAGTGTTACATGAGGCAGCTTTTGACAGGGCTTCATTATTGTCACGTAAATCAAGTACTCCATCGTGATATTAAAGGTTGTTAAAAGAAGAAAATCCATATGGTATTGGATGGTTTCCACATCATGAGGCCCAGGTAGTGATTTGAATTTTCTCTGCAGGGTCTAATCTTCTTATAGACAATGAGGGTAATCTGAAGCTTGCAGATTTTGGGCTTGCACGATCCTTTTCAGCTGATCACACTGGAAACCTTACTAATCGTGTCATTACATTATGGTACAGGTGAACCCATACATCTTCTGCAGTGAGTAGTTGAGCTTGGATTGCTTGACTAATTCATTTTTTCCTAGTGAGTTATATTTCAATTTCTGCATTTGTTGAACATAAAAAAGATCGAGACTGTTCTATTTTGAGCAGACCTCCAGAGTTGCTTCTTGGGGCAACCAAATATGGTCCTGCTGTTGATATGTGGTCGGTTGGTTGTATTTTTGCTGAACTTCTGCATGGGAAACCAATTTTTCCTGGAAAAGATGAGGCAAGTTACTCCTTTCTCATAGATTATAATATTTCACTAATCAAGTTACTCCTTTCTCATAGATATAATTATTTCAGTAATCAAGAATTATTCTTCATTAGTGTGACTTCTTGAATCACAAGCCTTCAAAACACAGATTAATGGGACACTTAAAGAGTTGACTATGGATGTTATTGTACAGATCTATGAAAAATAAAGTTACTTCTATTTCATTGTTTGCATTTATTGCATTAGCTCTATGTGCATGTGTGGGCCTTACTTTTTCATGTATTGTAACAAGCAATTCCATCTATGAATTCTGTAGCCTGAACAATTGAATAAAATTTTTGAGCTTTGTGGAGCCCCGGATGAGGTTAACTGGCCAGGGGTTTCAAAGATTCCGTGGTATAACAATTTCAAGCCATCGAGGCCAATGAAGAGACGGCTCAGGGAGGTTTTTAGACAGTGAGTAACTCTTGTACTAGAAACTTGATTGAATTTGGGTGCCAGAAAAAAATGATTGAATGTATATCCAATGGCATTTCTTATCTTGGATATCTTTTTTGGTCCTTTTCTCCTTCAATAGCTTTGACCGTCATGCTTTGGAATTATTGGAGAGAATGCTGACCCTTGATCCCGCACAGGTACCATTGCATAAGATCCTACTCTTACCATTTGCTTTAGTTTGTTCGTGTGCTTGGGAGCATCAATCTATGATTAGACCGAATGTTTTGCTATCTGCCTCCTGTTTTTGTTTGGTTGATCATATAAACTGCATTTCCTCAACTGTAGAGCAATAATGAAATAGTCAAGCCTGAACCCATAAATGCAGTGCCTGGAGTGCTACTAGAGTTTCTATTGTTTTTCTTTTGCACATAATATTTATGATCTTTAGGCTCTTGGAACTCATCTGTTGTCTTTGGTATACTGTATATCTCATTCATGTTATTATCTTGAAATAGAGAATATCAGCCAAGGATGCATTGGATGCTGAATATTTCTGGACTGATCCATTACCCTGTGACCCCAAGAGGTTTCTCTCTTCCTTCATCTTGTTCTGTAGTAAAACATGATATTTGTGAACTATGGCCTACTAGAGCTACGATGTGTTTTTGACCTTTGTTTCTTATATTGTTTTAGTTTACCCAAATATGAATCCTCACACGAGTTCCAAACAAAGAAAAAGCGCCAGCAACAAAGGCAGCACGAAGAAAATGCAAAGCGTCAAAAACTGCAGCACCCACAGCCGCATAGCCGCTTGCCACCCATTCAACAATCTGGGCAGGCTCGTCCTAATATGAGATCAGGACTCAATCAGCCAATGCATGGTTCTCAGCCTCCAGTTGCTCCAGGTCCTAACCATCACTATGGGAAGCCCCGTGGACCTCCTGGTGGGCCAGGCAGGTATCCGAGTGGAACAAGTGGAGGATATAATCATCCAAATCGTGGGGGTCAAGGTGCTGGAGGAGGGTATGGGAGTGGACCATATCCTCCACAGGGACGTGCCCCACCTTATGGTTCAAGTGGACCTCCTCGTGGTGGAGGCAGTGGATATGGAGTTGGTGCTCCAAATTATCCTCAAACTGGTCCTTACAGTGGTTCTGCCGCTGGTCGGGGCTCTAACATGATGGGTGGAAACCGTAATCAACAGTATGGTTGGCAGCAATAGAGTTTGTATAGTTGATTGCAATTTATACGAGGTTGAAAGAGAGGGCAAACAATTCAAGGTTCAATTCCAACAATAAGAACCTATTGAGATGAGCTTCAAGGGAACAAACATGATACAAGTGGTCACGAGTATATTGATGTACATTTTCCAATAGTATTGAGTTTGCAACCTTATTGAGATTTGATAACATGCAAAAAAGAAAAGCAAATGCAAGCGATTCCATGTGTATCACCGAGTCTTGCATGTATCCACAAGACAAGTCCGCCTGATTGCATGCTATGCAATGTGATACATCATTAAGGATTAATAGTTTTTTTTAATCATAAATAGCATTATCTTTGTCCATAATTTTAATATATGTTTTTAATGTTCCATTTTGTAAGCTTTTGCGGTAACATGCAGAAGTGTTTAGTATTTTCTGCAAGGTTAGACTGGCTCTGGCAGATTGGAATTTCTGACAACTTGGAATTTATCCTAGGAATAGTTAAACCAATAAAGACAGGAACTTGGTGGGAGTAGTCAAGATTACAGAATCTAGATAGCGTATTTAAACTCTTATTGAACTGTTTATTAGACTTCAGGGAAGTCCATATTCTTTCCAACTGTATCAGGATCCGGAGGATTGGTATTTATGAAGGCTTGACACACCTGGATTTGCAGAAATGGAATTTGAAGGTTGAATAATTACATAGTTTCCATATCATATCCTCTTTAACAAATCAAAAAATAACCAAACTTCTGCTTATAAATCGATCCCATCAGTTAAATTCTCTTCCTTTTCATTAAATTCTCTTCCTCTTCATCTCTACTGAAACAATTCATTCATACATCCCACCCTACATTCTTGCACAATCTACCACTAGCCTTCATCTCTTTCTAAACTCGATCTAAGCACACCATTCTCCGATCAATCCTATCACCTTTACATAACCCCTTTGGTGAAAATAACGTAAAATTAACTCTCTTCTTAAAAATTTTATGTACAAATAATATAGAATCTAAAAAATCAATTTTGGTGAAAAAAAACTCATGCTCCAAAATTCTTCAATTCTAATCCTCTTGAATTACTGATCTTGAGAAGAAGTTTAAATGGATTCCACCTGAATGATCAATTTGAAAAAAAGTTCGGCCTAATTTAACTTTAAAAAGGTCCAACCTAATCTTTTCCTATCTTCTCTGCCTTTCTAATAGAAAGTCACAAATAACTAAGGGGCTGTTTGTTTCCGTTTTTTTTCTTCCGTTTTTTGTTGCCGTTTTTGTAAAAAGAAAAACAGGTCAGTAAAACGTGTTTGATTTACTCTGTTGTGATTTTTTGTTTCTGAAAATAAAAAAGCCACAACAGTTTTACAAAAACCAAAAAACAAGTTTTTCTGAATTTTGACAACGTGTTTTCTTCAACAGAAAAACAACATATCTCTATTATCTATCTCGATTAATAATAATAAT
>JANZLX010000211.1:3089751-3103916 GCA_025531955.1 Erythroxylum orinocense
CTCTGTGGTTCAACCCTATTCACCACTTTACTCGCTTAAGTGTTCTAGAGTAGGAATTTATTTTTGCTGGTTTGACACGCCATCAGATAATATCTAAAAAAGATTGTATGAAAGATAGAGATCTATCTTGTAAAGTCTCCTAATTATGATAGTACTCTATCTTGTAAGGCCTACCTTGGTATCACGTGATAATTGGGCTAAAGTTGCTACTGCTGTGATTTTCTTAATGGTGTGGCTGTTAAGGTATTTGTGTATTGTTAGATCTTTGGGACATAAGATAAAGGCAGCTGGTGGTTATTGTATGTTGGTGAATGATTTCTAAGTGTGAGAATCATGCATGTCTTCGTCAGGGGCACCCGTGGGTGTTGTGTCAACCTGCAGTGAGGAGTTAATTAAATATTGAGAAAAACGCAGCTTACATTATGTGTGTTCTTGCTTATAGTTGAGGAGTGAACTTTTTGGTGATTTAGATTGCTTAGGTTGAAGGTAAAGATTAGGGTATCTTTTGGGATGTACAGGGAGTGAGTGGATGTATTTATCAATGGGATAGGTGGCTATAGCGTGGGTTTTTTGATAAATAGTGTAGTGGGCGAGGACCATGTGTGTGCCCTTTTTACTGTGATTTTAGTGGCTACGAGGATATTAATGGGCATTTTATATTGATTTTAGATACACAATTGCTAAACTTTTGTCCATGTAATGTTTGAATTGCATTAAATTAAGAGGGGCCATGAGGTCCCAGATTTTTGAAAATTTCGTCCCAGCATTACAAGGCCCTTTGTGCAAGCAAATAATTTTGAATTAAAACCTGGCCTTGTACAGATGATGCAGCAGAATCAACTCGAAGGGTACCCAACAGAAATCCCACATGTCCACTTGCAACAATTTTTGAAGATTTGTGAAATGTTAAAGCAAAACGGGGTACCTGAGGATGCTATAAGGCTCCGGTTGTTCCCTTTTTCTATGAGAGATCGGGCTAAGGATTGGCTTCATTCACTACCACTTGGTTCGATCAACAATTGACAAGAGTTGTCAACAGCTTTTAGGGCTTAGTATTTTCCACCTGAGAAGACTGCAAAGCTCAGAAGTGAGCTTACCTCATTTAAGCCCAAGGAAGATGAGTCTTTTTACAAAGCGTGGGAGAGGTACAAGGAGCTTCAACGCAAATGTCCACATCACGGTGTCCCGAATTGGATGATTGTTCAAAAATTCTATAATGAAGTTTCTTCGGTTATGCAAAGTACGATAGATGTTGCGGCTGAAGGTGATTTAATGGACAAGAGTGAAGACGAGGCCTTCATGTTATTGAAAAAAATTGCCTACAACAACTATCAGTGGAATAACGATCGGAAAGAAGTTAAGCAAGAGGGGAAGAGACCTCAAGGAGTCTTCGAATTAGATGCCTTTACCTTGTTGAATTCGAAATTTGAAGCTCTTTTAAGGAAAGCGAATAAGTTTACCGTAGGTGCTGTGAGTAAAGTGAATGCCTTATATGATCAGGATTTTGGGTCAAATATGGGTACAAAATTTCAGAACATTGGACAAAAATTTAGGGCTGAACATATGAATTTTGTGGGAAATTATGGGCAGAAGAATCAAGATGGAGATTTCTCAAACACTTATAACCCTGAATGGCGGAACCACTCAAATTTCTCCTGGTCTTAACAACCCAAGCCACCCCAATATTTCCCTAACCAAGACCATTATCCACAACATCAACCGCATTATCAACAGTCCCAACAACAACAAAATCGTGGCCCTCTAGGTTTCCTAAACTTGAGACAACAAGCTCAACCCTAGCCACCTGAACCTAAGTCCAACCTTGAATCAATGATGGAAACCTTTATGCAGAAGCAAAGAGACCTGATTCAGCAACTTAATACCCGAATAGATCAATTGAAGGTCCATAATAAGATGCTTGAGACTCATATTGCACAGCAACCTACGTCACTAAGGTTTGACAATGGATAAGCTACCAACACAACTAGAGGCTCCTAAGGAAACCAAGGCAGTGGTACTAAGGGGGGGAAGGTTTTGGAACCTATGGTGCAAAAGAACATAGCTGAAAAGGAATCCAAAGGAATAGACCAAGATGCACAACCTATGCAATCCGATGCACAACCTGTGCAATAATGACCTGAGCCAAAAAAATACATAACACCACCACTATATAAGCCACCAATCTCATTCCCTTAGAGATTTCATAGAGCTAAGCTAGACCAGCAGTTTGGAAAATTTGTTGACATTATGAAGAAGCTCTATATTAACATCCCCTTCACAAAAGCCCTTACCCAAATGCTTACTTATGTCAAGTTCTTGAAGGAAATCTTATCCAATAAAAGAAGACTAGAGAAATATGTGACTGTGGCTCTTACAAACTCCCTCTTAAGGTTCAAGATCTGGGAAGTTTCTCAATACCTTGCCAAATAGGAACTACAACAATTGGGAGAGCATTAAGTGATTTGGGAGCAAATGTGAGCTTATTGCCATTATCTATCTGTCAGAAATTGCACATTGAGGAGCTTAAACCAACTACCATATATATCATTTCAGCTAGTCGACAGGTCCATAAAATTTCCCATTGGGATATTGAAAAATGCGCCCCTCAAGGTTGGAAGTCTTTTTATCCTGGTAGACTTTGTTGTGCTAGAAATAGAAGAGAATACTAACATACCTATTATAATTGGGCAACCCTTTTTAGCCACAGCTGGAGCAATCATAGATGTTAAGAATGGAAAAATGACTCTGAAAGTGGGGGAGGAAGAAATCGAGTTTAATTTGGGAAAGGAAACAAAGGCCATGGATGACAAGGATTCTTGTTTAAGGGTGGACCTTATTAATAAGCTGGTTGGTGCTGAATTCAGAAAATCCCATCCAAAGGATTTGTTGGAACACTGCTTGGTGAAGGTTGTAGCAACTGTAGGGGGGTAATACAGAATTTACAGAGAAAGAATCAAAAAATTTTAAATTCGCACAGATGCTCAATGCACAGCCTGTGCAAAAATCTGCATAACCTATGAAACCTAAACTGAAACTACCACTTGATTCAAACAAAGAAAAACCTCCAAATGTGGAATTGAAGTCGTTGCCTCCTAACCTTAGGTATGAATTTCTGGGCCCTAATTTGACTTATCTAGTAATTGCTAATGCTCTTTTAAGCCCTGTGCAGGTTGATAAACTTTTAAGAGTGCTTAGAGAACATAAGCAAGCAATTGAGTACAAAATTTCAGACCTGAAGGGAATCAGCCCATCTTTCTAAACACATAGGATTCACTTAGAGGATGACGCAAGACATCAAAGGAAGCTAAACCCAAACATAAAGGACGTGGTTAAGCAAGAGGTCTTAAAGCTATTAGCTGCGGGTATTATATACCCCATTTTTGACAGTAATTGGGTAAGAACTGTCCATTGTGTGCCCAAGAAGGGAGGTCTAACAGTCGTGAAAAATAAAGCTAACAAATTAATACCAACTAGAACAATTACGGGATGGCGAATGTGTATAGATTACAGAAAATTAAACAAGGCCACCCGTAAAGACCATTTCCCTTTGCCGTTTATTGACCAAATGTTGAAAAGACTTGCTAAACATGATTATTTTTGCTACTTGGATGGCTTCTCTAATTTCTTTCAAATTCCCATTCATCCTAATGACCAGGAGAGAACTACTTTCACATGCCCCTATGGTTCCCTATGGTTCCTTCGCATATCGAAGGATGCCATTTGGGTTGTGCAATGCACCAGCTACATTTCAACGTTGCATGGCAGCAATCTTTTCGGATTTTATTGAGGAAATTATGGAAGTCTTCATGGATGACTTCTCTGTTTATGGACTAATATTTGACTCTTGTTTAGCTAATCTTGCCAAGGTTTTAAGCAAATGCGAAGAGGTTGACCTAGTGTTGAATTAGGAGATGTGTCATTTCATGGTACAAGAAGAAATAGTCCTAGGCCACTTAATCTCCAATCGTGGAATAGAAGTAGATAAGGCTAAAACCGAAGTGATAGCGAATCTGCCTCCACTAACCTCAGTCAAGGAGATCAGAAGTTTCTTGGGACATACAGGCTTTTATAGGCGTTTTATTAAAGATTTTTCTCAGATAACAAAGCCTTTGACTAATTTGCTGAGTAATGATGTGTCATTCAATTTTAACCAATCTTATCTTGATGTTTTTTGCACAATTAAGCAAGCCTTGACCTTGCCACCTATTCTTCAACCCCCGGATTGGTCCCTCCCCTTTGAAATCATGTGTGATGCTTTGGATTATGCTGTGGGAGTTGTTTTACACCAAAGAAGGAACAAAGTGGCCCATGTGATCTATTATGCGAGCAAGACATTGGATGATGCTCAAATCAATTATTCCACGATCGAAAAGGAGTTGCTAGCTGTAGTCTTCGCAGTGGATAATTTTAGGTCATATACTATGGGCTCGAAAGTGATAGTCTACTCAGATCATGCAGTTATTCGCTATTTACTTTCAAAAAAGGAGGCTAAACTAAGGCTTATAAGATGGGTTCTTCTCCTTCAAGAATTCGACCTTGAGATTTGTCACAAAAAGGGAGTTGAGAACTGGGTTACAAATCACCTCTCGAGGCTCACCGCAGATCAGAAGAAACCCCTTTTGAGAAGAACCACCAATTAAAGACTCCTTCAGTGACAAGCATTTGTTCTATTGTGCATATTTACTAGACTTGTGTTGTTCACTAAAAAAAATTGCTACAGTAACATTACAAGTTCCACGGTATGCTGACTATGTGAATTATCTTGTTTCAAGTCTTGCCACCTGAATTTACTTTCTAGCAGAAGAAGAAGTTCTTTTCAGAGCTCAAGCATTATATATGGGAGGAACCTTTTCTTTTTAAGCGTTATGGTGATGGGGTGATCCGAAGATGCTTACCAAGTGAAGAAGTAGGAGCTGTCTTGAATCACAGCCATGCATCCCCCTATGGAGGCCATTTCAGTTATGAAAAGACGGCAGCAACGGTTCTCCAAGCGGGGTTCCATTGGCCTACACTTTTCAAGGATGCAAGAAATTTTATGCAAGCATGTGAAAAATGCCAGAGAGCTGGAAATATTTCTCGAAAACATAAAATGCCCCTTAAAGGAATTTTGGAGGTAGAACTTTTTGACGTTTGGGGGATAGATTTCATGGGGCCACTACTGTCTTCTCTTGGCAAGAAATATATTCTTGTAGGGGTCAACTATGTCTCCAAATAGGTGGAAGCCATTGTTTCACCAACTTGTGATGCCAAGGTGGTCATTAGATTCCTCAAGAGAAATATTTTCACCAGATTTGGCACTCCTTGGGCAATTATCAGTGATAGGGGAAATCATTTTATCAACAGCTCATTCGCTAACCTTTTGAAGAAATATGGGGCATACCACAAGTTGGCACTAGCTTACCATCCTCAATCTAATGGGTAAGCCGAAATTTCAAACAGGAAGATTAAGAGCATCTTGGAGAAAACAGTAAACACCTCAAGAAAGATTGGTCTTTAAGGTTAGATGATGCTCTCTGGGCCTATAAAACAGCGTACATGACTCCAGTTAGGACTACTCCATTCAGCTAGTGTATGGGAAATCCTGCCACCTTTTAGTCGAGCTAGAACACAAAGCATACTGGGCTGTTTAGAAGCTTAATTTGGACTCCAAGGTAGCTAGAGAGGCATTTACTTCAATTGAATGAGTTGGAGGAGCTTCGCTTGGATGCTTATGAGAATGCCCGAATCTATATGGAAAGAGCTAAGAGATGACATGATCAACATATTATCCAAAGAGAGTTCAAGGAAGGAGACTTAATCTTGCTATTTAATTCACGACTCAAGCTATTTCCTGAAAAGTTGAAGTCTTGGTGGTCGGGACCGCTCAAGATTGTTAAGGTTTATACTCACAGTGCGATAGAAATTGAGGATCCCAGAACTGGATTATTTAAGGTTAATGGGTAAAAGTTAAAGCCTTATGTGGCTGGATTTCCAATAGACAAAAGGGTCACTCAATCCCTCTCCAGCCCTGAACCTAGAGTAAACATTTGGTAGAGTCAAGCTAAGGACTTTAAATTAGCGCTTCTTAGGAGGCAACCCAAGTTTCACACCTTAGTCGTTTTATTTTTTTTATTTTTTTTCCCCAAAATTAACGTTCCTCTTTGTTTTCATTGTAGGAAACTGGACCTTACAAGAGAATTTTTATGGGAGGAATTACACTTCTGAAGAAATTGATCCAATCTCATTATAGGGAAGTTCTTTGTGCCTCTTTACTCATGACTTAGCATATTATTGAATTTTGGGGTTGTTTGTGTTTGAGTTTGATCTGCAGCATTTCTAAATTTTGGGCATGCATCATCCTGCATAGCCTATGCATGTATGTAATATCCCACTCCCGCAAGACCCGAAA
Source organism: Erythroxylum orinocense (assembly GCA_025531955.1). Classification (NCBI taxonomy): domain Eukaryota; kingdom Viridiplantae; phylum Streptophyta; class Magnoliopsida; order Malpighiales; family Erythroxylaceae; genus Erythroxylum; species Erythroxylum orinocense. Next base: position 3,096,140 of record JANZLX010000211.1, read on the forward strand.
CCGACATCGATGGTGATATCCGAGTCCGTGTCTGCGAAGGTGGCATGCTGAGGCACTCAATCAATCACAAATCGGTATAAATTTTTTTTCTTTTTGAAAACACTAACATATGCAGAGGTCCGTTTCCAATGTGGGCCAAATAAAATTTAAAAGTCGATAGAATATTGTTTTCAATACATTACAATCAATACAGTTTCAATAGTCAATTAGGGCCCAATTTCATTCATAACACTTTTCAGTTACAAACCAATCCACTTTGGCTGTTTGGGTCCATTTCAATACACAAAACACTTACCATCATTTCCAATTGGTACAAATTGAGATAAACAGAAATATTCGTATTTACAAAGATTCTCATACTTCAGTACTTATTATAAACTGAAATATTCAAATACATACTGTACAGAAATCATGAAATACACTTTATACAAAAATTAAAAAAAATCCTAATGCAGACGCGAACTGATCCTAACCTTTAACTTTCCCTTGTGTGCAATAAGTCTACTCCCATTTCATAACGGGGTATTCTTCTGAATCCTGAAAAAAGGATGCAAATTTTGGGTGAATTTTACGAACTCAGTGAGTGACCATCATTAATGGTTCACCCAGTCATATAACAGATAATTGCATAAACTCATTCAATCATTTTCCCATGTCATCGGACCTTAGTCCGGCATTCAACATTAAAGTTGAGAAATCACACTTTCATTCATATGCAACTATGCATTCAGAACAAATTTAACAATCACATTATGTACACTTAGTTCATCCAATTCACATTCAATGAGCACTTCAATATCCAAGTCAATTATCTCAATCATCGGACCTTCTGTCCGGAACCCATCATAATCAATCACAATCAACACAATTTATTCAATAATCATTCAATTTATAACATAACCAAATAAACTATTAAATAAGACCATCTAAGTCTACTCACAGTACGCTTTAGATTAGCATTTGCTTTCATGATCTGGAAACGTCTAGATGTGGATGTTCTATCCTGTATCAACCATATGCAAAACACAGTTTGCACATACATTACTAAAAGCACAATCACACACACACATTACTAAAAGCATAATCATATAACCATTCAGTTTTCACATATGTATATGTGTAATGTATAATGCATGCTCAATGACACTCTCGGGTATATGCTTTACATTCACACCTTATGCCCATTCTCAAAACATGATTCAAATTGTCTAATTGAACTTAGACTTACACTTCATTTTCAAATGATCACTTTTAAATTATCCATTCAAGCTTTACCCTTTGTATGTATCTAGCTTATCATAAGCTTACATCTCAAGAACACTTGATTACTCTATATCCTCACTCAATTTCCTGTCAACTCTTGTCGAATCTCATACGATCTCATAATATGCAATACTCTTTCATAATTAATCACTTAACACAATTTACTCAACTTCCTTGAACATCATTACCTGCATATAATCATTTTCATTCCCAATCTACTCATGCATTTGATACTTTGATTTCATCCATGCGTTCACTAAGTTTTAGCCTTCAATTTCACTTCAAACCTATCATACATTAGTCCCATAAACCAAAGATCATTCTAGGTTCACTTTAAGACCCATTTAAGGCTTAATTAGGGTCATTTGACCCGTGAATGTCTGTTAAACGGACATGCATGTCCGTTAAACGGACCTTTACAGGTCACTTACCAAACTTTGCAAATTTGACCCTCTAAACATTAAAATCTCAACTTTTTGCCTGAAATAGAAGTTGAAGATCTCGAAGTCTTCGTTAAAACCATACCTAGATCATCTCATTCCGAGTTTTACACAAAGAGTTATGCCTCTTGCTCTAAAGTATGTTCAATAGAGTTTTATGAAATTCCCAAATTTCTCCAAAAATTTTAATTCATTACTAAAACTTTCCCACTCACATTTTAAGACACAAAACCATAATTTGCATAATATCCATATTAAAACAATTATTTATTATACCCAAAAAATTTCAATTGAGTGCATAATCAATTATTTGAATGTGTGCAAAAATTCGAATTCACAAGCGTATATGTTGACATGATGCATGAGTATAAATCGCCAATTTTCTTAATTTCCCTTTTAATCTCAAATGTATCCAATTTTAGGGTTTAAACCCGTAGTATGGGGACGGGATGTTACAATGCAGCTAACTGTTGACATTCTTTTGTCCTTAATTGTGTATATACATGCTTAGTTACCTACTTCAAATTGTACCTGCGCACCTTAACATTGAGGACAATGTTCTATCTAAGTTTGGAGGGGGGGTGAGGGTGAGCATAATTTTGCGAAACTTTCTTACCATTACTTTTCATCTTTTTTGATAAACCATTATATAGTCATTTTTCTTGCATAGTTAAACCTTATTAAGAAATTTTGATCTTTAAAGGTTTCGATTTTGGCCTCACTTTTGGAAATTTGAGAATTACTTAGGACCTAATTGGGTTTACCTTTAGCAGGTTTGTGGATAGATTGTTCCAGACTAGTGCTCGGTTTCCAATTGTTTAATCCTACTCATATTCTTTGATTTGAGTCTTCCAATCAATTTTATTTGAGTCTTGATCATCTATGAAATTTTTAGGCAAGTTGGAACCTAGTGAGGTCTCGCCAATCCTAGCACAAGTTCTCTACGCCTATTGAGGCAAAACGTAAGCACAAATTTGATAAGGAAGTGATCAAGGAAAATTTCTTTGAATTATGAACCACAATCCAACTTCGGCTTAAAATAACCCTATATTCCTCTTGGAGCCAAGTTGAGCCTAAGTAAAATCCCCTAGTTCTTTGGCACCTTCATTTAACCAAGCCATAAGCCAAGCATTCCCTACTTTTTATATGGAAATGATTATTTAGAAGTAGGATATGTGGGGGGTTGAAAAAGAAACAAAAAGAAGAAAAAAGGCAAAAAAAAAAGGGAGTAAGCAAGTGAGGATTTTGCAGGTATTTTGTATTTTCAGTTTCTTCAAAAGATAAGTGTATAAAGTTATTACCTCTAGTACACAAGAAACTAAGTTTTGGGGGAAGTCAATTATTTAGAACTTGAGAATTCATTGATATTGAGTCAAGTCTTGTGATTGTTACCGTTTTCAATAACAGGTTGTCATGTTTGAGTTTTGTCATCCTATAACAACATCACCACGCATACTCCTTCTTGTGACATGATTATGTTGTTGGTTCCCTAACAAGCTTGACATGATGATATATAGATCAACCAACAATGTATATGAAGTGGTGTTAGTAAGATAGTCCCAATATTCTTATAGTCCTCAAGGAAATCACGTTTATAAGTTGATGTCACGATAGCCTAAAAAATCTTTCCTCCTTGTTACCACAGTTTTTACTTAATTTTAAAAAGGAAAAAGGAAAAGAAAAGAGATCTCTTACACTTTCCTATTTCATGAATAATTGTTTCCATTTCTTTTGAGCTATTATTACCCTTTTCCTTGGTCGAAGCTGAGTTTAAACCCCAATAACCCCATTACAACCCTAATAAGACCTTTTGATCCTTTGAAAATGAGTGCTAAAAATTAGTGGAGATTAGATGGAGAATTTTTGCCTATCGGATTGGTTAATTTGATAATACCTTTAGAGTCTCTTAGGTTGTAAATTGCCTTTGAATTTATTTGCCTTTTCTCTACTCTTATGAGTTGGTTGGTTTCTAATTAGACTTGAATTAAGGAGTGTGTGTTTGAGCGAGCATTGATATCCTTGCACTATGAAGGTGGGTATGGTTTGATAAGTGACTAAAGGTAAACTTTAATCGGTTATTGCAAATTTGAAATTTCTAATTGTTGAGTGCTCCTTAATTTGTTTTGAACAGTTTTCTTAATTTTGCTTAGGGACAAGCAAGAGTTTGAGTTTGGAAGCATTGGTTGAATACATTTTCTTATTAGAATGAGTGACATTTTTCCCTTAGTTTCTGCATTAGTTATTAGGTTTTATACATATTTGGCCCACTAATTTGTTTAGTTCCTTTAAATCTGCATTTATAGTGGTTTTTGTTTAATTTGTAAATGAAAAAAAATGACAATGAATAGGACTTTGGTTGAAAGAGACACAGCTAAAATTTTGTTGAGAATGCACATATTAGGATGGCTGTCTACTACTAACCAGGGAGCAATCCAAAACGCAAGCAAAAAGAGCAGAAAACGGCAACAGCCAGGGAGTAGTTCAAAATGACAAGAAAAAAAGGAGAAACGCAAGCCAGGCCGACGCACCACCACGCGAGACCCACCAGGCCGACGCACCACCAGGGGAGACATGCAACACATATACCATGCAGAAGAGAAGCAAGCACCAAGAGGGGAGGCACTAGCTTGAGGACACGATGCACACGCAGAGAGGCGACAGCTCCAAAGGCTTGACGTGAGGAGCGAAGCACCAGAGACGCACCAAGAGGCTGACTCACCAGCGGGGAGAGACACACGTACGCACCAGGGGACACATAACACAGAGACAAAAAGGAGTACCACAGCTCCTAGATGCATGCAGCAACGCAGAGAGGGACGCACAACGAAGGAGCAAGATGCGCAATGCAAAAACAAAGAGAGGAAGCGCAATGCGAAGCTGAGAAACGCAAAGACAAAGACCCCAAAACTCATTCGTTTTTATATCTGGTTTCTCACTTCCTATGTTGTTTGCTGACTTTGATTTTTGTGGTCTTCATCTCACGATGAGTGAGTAGCTTCCCCGAAGCTTCAAGCTTAGGGCTGAAGGTTTTAGCTAGTTTCTGTTGATTAAATATTGGTTTGATTTATAAGTATGAGTTTCTTGATCTTGATTTTTCTGTTTTGAGATTAACTTTGTCGGTACTGTGTTTAGCTAACTATTTCTTGACATTAGTTGTTAATTGAAGAATTGATAGGTAAAAATTGATATCGGAACTCTAAAATAGTGAACTTATAAATTTCAGATTTAGACATATACTAAATTTATGAGAGGAAATCTAGGTTAACAAAGAACTTAATGAGTTATGCTTGATTGCTAGGCTACGGTAGTATATTAGGATTATTGTATAATCCTCTTTTGATGCCTTGAAAAAGGATTTAAGAAACTCTAGGCTCAACCTCCTACCAAAATTCACCTCATAAATCGATATAGGTAAAGTCCACAGAAAACGCTAAAAGTAGAACCTTTCGTGAAGCTTACCATATTCTATTTGGAGTAATCCCTAGAGATATTCTCATCTTTATTTAGCATTGGTTTTATTATATTTGACTGTTGCCGTTTTCTACTCTTTTGGCTTGCGTTTTAGACTGCTCCCTAGCTAGTAGCAGACAGCCATCCTAATCTGTGCATTCCTAACAAAATTTTAGTTGTGTTTCTTTCAACCAAAATCCTGTTCATTGTCATTTTTTTATTTACAAATTAAACAGAAACCACTATAAATGCATATTCAAAGGAACTAAACAAATTAGTGGATAAAATATGTATAAAACCAAATAACTAATGCAGAAACTAAGGAAAAAATGCCACTCACTTCAATAAGAAAATGCATTCAACACTTGCTATGTTCTATGTATATCTATATATATAAGGTTGACTATGTCATGTATCTGCTCCCCCTTGAGGGGAACTGTATCCATTGTGTAAACTATATTCTTTGGAACTAATTAAATTTTGTAGTTACTCAGGAAAAAAAATCAGTTTTTGGAAAGATAAATTTTCTGTACAAATTTCTGTGACAGGACGTTATCTTTTCGCTTTTACTGCCTTAGGCTGTGAAAGGAAGAAGTTACTGCCTTGAGGCTGTGAAAGGAAGAAGTAAACATTTTGGTATGTGACCCTTTCAATGTATTTAATTTCCTTTAAGAGATTATCCAATATTTAACATAAAATGGCTAAACAAAAGAAGAAAAAATAGATAATCACTTGCAATTGCTGCAAATTAAAATTTTCATGATTATCATCTTCGGTGTCAATCAACTTGAAAATTGGCTTTATTGGTTTGTATGCATTATTGTAAGAAAAATATATTTGATAACGATTAAATAATTTATTTATATTTATATAATTATTTTAGAAAAGATATTACCTTATGATGTGAATGTAATTTAAAAATGTTTAAATAAGTTAAGTTTAAACTAGAAAAATGATATTTATTTACATGACTTTAAGACTATTAAAAAGTTTTAGGTTAAACTTTGATTATACGCAATCCAATATATATATATATATATATATATATAGCACCTATAGTGGTAGCGAATAAAAGAAACGAAACTCTATTATATCTATTTATAAATTAATTTATAAATGCAAATAATGTATTGAATAATTCATTAATTGATTGTTCAATTAATTTATAAAAAAATAAGTAAGTCGAATTTTTATTGCAAAATAAGTTTAAATAATTCTTTTGCTTGTTAAACATAGATAAAAATGTTATCATCATCACTTAGGTAATTGGAATGATTCCCTCACTTCAATAGTAGTTCTAAAAAAAAATCTGCAAACCAGGTATACTTCGGGCTTTAATTAGCTGATCAATCATCTAGAAACAAAACTCTTCAGTGTAGTAGGTGTCCGATCAGTCAGCTCTCGACAATGACTTGTCTTAGTCTTCCACAGGTTAAACGTGGCTGCGAATCTTCCATGTTGTACGTTCTTTAGTAGGAGACCTAATAAAACAAGACGTTCATTACTTCTTTCTTCGCAAGTTGAAAAAAAGAAAAGAAAAGAAAGAGCTCAATCTTCACAGTTTAAGCCAAATGAATCTTTATACTAGCACCATTCTCTCAGCGTTTGCAAGTCTGCAACTGATTATCTTACTATCTTCCAACTTCCAATGCTGTCAGGCCAATTCTTTAGGGAATGAAACTGACAGGATTGCTTTGCTCCAATTCAGGAGTGGGATAACCAACGACCCTTTTGGAATCTTTAACTCCTGGAATGACTCCTATTCCTTCTGCAACTGGTATGGTATCACATGCAGTCGACGACGTCAACGAGTCACGTCCTTGAATATAACTGGGAAGAATTTGGTTGGAACAATATCGCCACACATCGGAAATCTAAGTTTTCTCAAGACTCTGAGTCTGAGAAACAACAGTCTGAGGCTTGAGATTCCGCAGGAAATTGGCAAGTTGCTTCGGTTGAGATACTTTGATCTCAGTGTGAACACTTTAGGGGGGGATATTCCAACCAACTTGACTCATTGTACCAAGCTCGAAAAAATAGATTTTGCAATCAACAAGCTTGAAGGAAAAATCCCTGAAGGTCTTGGTTCTCTTGTGGAACTAAAGAATGTGAGCCTTTATCGAAACAACTTGACAGGAAATCTACCATCTTCACTTGGCAACCTCACATTGCTCAATGCTTTCTATGCTGCGTTTAACAATCTGGTGGGCGACCTTCCTGTTGAAATAGGCAAATTATCAAGATTAAGAAAGCTCAAGATTGGGGCCAATAGTATTTCTGGTACAATTCCGAAGACACTCTTCAATATTTCATCGCTTAGCACCTTTTCAATTGACATTAATCAAATTATTGGGACAATACCATACGACATTGGCCTCTATCTCCCAAGTCTCATACACTTTGGTATTTCTCGAAATAAATTCTCTGGATCAATCCCCGATTCATTTGGCAATGCTTCTAAACTGGAATACATCAGCTTGGGTGACAATAACTTGGTTGGACAAGTTCCAGTCACCTTAGGAAATCTGCAAAATCTTCGAAGATTTTGGCTCAGCATCAATAGCCTAGGAAGTAGATCAGCAAATGACTTGGTTTTCTTATCATCCTTGAAGAACTGTACCAAT
>JANZLX010000211.1:3108574-3135921 GCA_025531955.1 Erythroxylum orinocense
AACTTCTGAAATGTTTATGACACTGCTCAAGAGAACTAACGTTGTGGCTGAAGTCATTTTAACTGCTGCGAAATTTTCCTTTTCTCCCGTTAATGCTTGTTCCATGAAGTCAATAACGCTGTCATATCTCCTGTTAATGCTCTTTTCTCAATCCAATGGGAGAAGTTACACTGTCATGTCCTGTTAATGCTCTTTCTCAATCCAATGGGAGAAGTTTATGGGTTGGAAAAGGATTATCTACTTTTCCCAAACGATAACAGGGGTAAAGAGAAGTCAAAAGGTAAACACAAATTAGTTAACTATGGTTGTATCTGTCAAATGTTGCTCCCATGGAAAACAATTGAACCATCACAGAGAAGAGGAAAACAAGTGTAAGATGAACAGATTAGTCACCATTTTAATTATGGTGATGGAAATTCACTTTGAAAATAAAATGTATGGTATTAAAATTTCCTTAAAATGAAATGAAATATCAAAGCTCTGCAATAGTAGTAAGTTAGAAGCATTAGTAGATACCAAACAACGACGAACTTCAAATTTCAGCTTTTAAGTTATGAACTAATTATGGCTTGATTATTTAAATGATTTACATTAACATTTTGAAAACTTGTAGTTTGTTCACATATCATTTTAATTTAGGATCGCGCAGCAACCTCCAAAAATGAAGTTTCTACTAATTATTTTCAAATTGTGACAAATCATCTTGGAATTGTCAGTCTGACAGAATTCCAAGAATTGTTACTCTCTATAGTATTTTGAGACAGTAAAATATCTGAAAATGGCATCATGACTTGCAAGAGAAACAACCTATAATAGGACTCAGGTTGCAGCTGAAGTGGTTTAGCTGCTGCAAAATTTTGCTTGAGAAATGCTTCTGTTAATGCTTGTTCCTTAAAGTCAACAAAACTGTCATATCTCCTTTTAATTCTCTATTTTCAATCCAATGAGAAGAAGTTTACGGGTTGGAAAAGTATTATCTACTTTTTCCAAATGATAACAAGGACGAAGGGAAGTCAAAAAGTTAATACAAATTAGTCCACTATGCCTGTATCTTCACGTGATACTTTTTGAAATCATAGTAAAGAAGAGGAAAACAAAGATAAGATGAGCAAATTAGTCAAACCATTTTATGATGATGGAAGTTCACTTTGAAAATAGTATGTATCGTTTTCAAGATTCCTGAAAATGGAAAGAAGGATCAGATCAGAGGTTTTACACTTCTCAATGCTCTGAAAACTTTTCGCTTATTCAAATATCATTTCAATTCAGGATCACAAGTGACCTCTAAAAGCTATCAAAAGGATTGTTACTCTTTATATTCCCTCAACTTCTGCAAAGATTTCACCATAGACACGAAGTATTTCGAACCACAAAAGTGAGACGAGAGGTTCTTTGAGCCCAGTTTCGTGTAGGAGTTTTCTTGGGTCTCCTGATCTCTAAGATATTCAGACTGCAGCTATGTCTTGCCCAGTAACAACTATTTAATAAGTTTTCAGACTGCAGCATGTCTTGCTCAACAACAACTCGTTAGACGGCCAATTTCCTGCAACCTTGACCTACTTTTCCCAACTAAGGACAATATCCTTAGCAAAGAACAACATTACAGGAAATATTCCTGACAATATTGGTTCCTTAATAATTCATTTTTATATGAATATATCATAATTCAATATGTATAAATTAATTTAGTATATTAAATTCAAAATTTTAAAAATAAACATTTGAAAATAGATATATAAATCAAGTTTAATTTTAAAAATAAGTCCAAAAAATTTAAAGAACAAATATAAATATTATATAAAAATTCAATGATATTTTAAACCTAACAAAGTATTTTAAAAATATTTTAGTTATAATTATCACCTATTTAATTTTAAAATATTTTAGTTATAATTATCACCTAACATCTTGAGACGACCTCAAGTTATCTAGCCTATTTCTTTTGTTTTTTTCGTCTTCCTTTTGGTGACTTCTTTTATTCCTTCATATCCCCTTGTTGCTTCATTTTCATGACATGAGAGAGCCCACACCCCTATTTCTTCGATTTCTCTCTCCTTGACTGCCCACAAAGACCGCCACTGGTTCTAAGTCGAACATCAATCCTCTGGCGCCTATTGACCAATCCTCAATGATCAAGACTTGGATACAGGTGTCATTGATTAGGCACCGAAAGAAAAACTCTAAGTTTTTCGTCAAAAAAAAAAAAAAAAACTCTAAGTTTATCCTACACACAAAAGACTCAGCTGTAACAGTCACTGCAAAATGAAAATTTTGAATTGTGAATTTGATTAAAAAACTGTAGACTAGTCATCAATTATTTTCCATTTTGTAAGAATCATTATATATATATATGAAAATTCAATTTTTATATAATTTTATATTTAAAATTTAATTTTTTTAGACTTATTCTTAAATGTAAACTTGATCTATAAATTTATTTTTAAAAGCTATATATATAAATTAAAGATTAAAATATATAGCTTTTAAGAATAAATTTATAGATCAAGTTTAAATTTAAGAATAAGTCTAAAAAAGTTAAAGATTAAATATAAAATTATATAAAAATTGAGTGAAAATTCATCTTAGCAAGGTATTTCTAAAATAACTTTAAAATACTTTAATCCATAATTATTATCTCACATCTTAATCTTTTTTTTATGGATTATGAATGTTGTTTTGCATGCATTATCATAAGAAAACATATATTTAGTATTTATATCATTATTTTTAAAAGATATTGACTTGCTATGTGAATGTAATTTTAAAATAGGTTACATTTTTCTTTAGGTCGAGACAAATAAGACATTTATTTGAAGAAGTTCATTTTTTAATTTAATAATTAGTATGTATAAATTAATTTATCATATTAGGACTTTTAAAAGTCCTTAGCATATGTTAGGGCAGGTTTTCTTCTTTAAAAGTTAGTTGCTGTTAGGGCAGGTTTTCTTTTCCCCTTCTTTGAAAGATTATCAATGACAAGGAAGCTCTTGGTCTAATGGATCAATAAATTTTACATCAATGATTCTAATTTTTTACGGATAAAAGTGAGTAGAGATCACTCCTGAATATTCACTTAAACATGAGATTGAGAGCCTATATCTACCCACCCACATATACCAACTGGTCATCTTAGAGCCCACTTCATATCAGTCAAGATCTAATTGCCTTACGGTCTAGGTTCTTTGAAGAGGCTAGGAAGATGGCTTTTTAAGCTAAATGGAAAAAAAAAAGAAAAAAGAAAAGGGAAACCTTTATCATATTCAAGTTCTAATGTATAGTAACAATTCAAATTGGTTTAATGCAAGTTCTAGAAGTATCCAAAAGATAGAAGGTCACACACGAATGGAAAAATGGATATTCCAAAGATTATTTTTATCCTTTAAGGTTCAAATACTCATAGCTTCAAATAAATTCACCTAATCATTTATGCAATGCTTCATCAATTAATTAAAATATGTAATTAATTAATTAATTAATTTAAATATAATAAATTACAAGATAATTAATTAAAATATTAATTAATTAATTACAATATAATAAATTTTTATTTCTCATTATTATTAACAAACCAACCACTATTAATAGTAATGGTAATTATTCCTTCCTCTTAACTAGCCATCATAATTATAATGATAATATCTATTCTCTTTTTTTTTAGTAAATATAATATCTATTCTCATTTCTCACTATATTCATTTACATTTCTATTATCATTCCCCGTGTGAACCAACCATCTCCTAAGTCCTTGAACACATAGTCCAATTCATTCAAAATGGTATAGCAAAAATTTCTTTTACATATTTTATTTCAATAATTTCCAAAAGCATTAGGCAAATGTGATAATGCCTTCAAATCTCAAAGCCCAAAGTCCCACATAGGATAGAATTGGGATGGGAAGGGAATTCTCTAGATATAAAAGAGAAGCAAGTCCCACATTTATATAATTATATAATTATTTTAAAAATATTAAATTATGATATGAATGTAATTTTAAAATTATAAAATAGGTTAAGTTTTCATAACTTTAAGACTATTAAAATTTTTTAAGTTAAGCCTCAATCTAGCTAACTTATATAAATCTAAGTCTATCATTATAAATGCCCAAAAAGGGATACTTTGTTAGATCCATTTCAAAATTAATGTATAAATACATCAATTAGTGTATCAACTCACTAATTGACTACCCAATTAATGTATAAAAATTCGTAGAAAATAACATTTTTATTATGAAATAAGTGTGAACAACATTTTTTTTTTTTTTTGCTTGTCAAACATGCATTAACTGTTGTTATTATCGCTTACGTAAAATAAAACGATTAGAAAAATTTATAATAAGTTGAGATTACTGAATTCATTGAACATTTCTCACGTCAACAGTAATCCTACAAAAAATCTGCAAACAAAGTCTGACTTTGAGTCTTTGACTTGTACGTTTATTAACTATTATGGTGCCTGGTTAGTCAGCTGCCGGCAATGACTTTTCTTGGTCTTCGACAAGCCGTGGGGTTACAAATTTCCCGCCTTCACGTTCTTTGGAGTAACATTCTCACTTTCTCAGTCTTCGCAAATTAAGAAAAAGGAAAGAACATAATCATCACAGTTTAAGCCAAATGAATCTTAATACTGCCACCATTCTCTATTCACTTGCAAGTCTGATTCTTTTACTATCTTCCAACTTCCAGTTGTGTCAGGCCAATTCTTTAGGAAATGAAACTGACAGGATTGCTTTGCTCAAATTCAAGAGTGGGATATCCAAAGACCCTTTTGGAATCTTTAACTCCTGGAATGATTCCAATTCCTTCTGCAACTGGTATGGTATAACGTGCAGTCGTCGACATCAACGAGTGACGGCCTTTGATCTCACAAGGAACATTTTAGGGGGAGATATTCCAACCAACTTGACTCGCTGCAACAAGCTCGAGACAATATATTTGGCATACAACAAGCTTGTTGGGAAAATCCCTGAAGAAATTGGTTCGCTTGTGGAGCTAAAGCTTATGACACTTTCTCGAAACAACTTGACAGGAAAGTTACCGTCTTCCCTTGGCAACCTCACATTGCTCAACATTTTTGATGTTGTAGAAAACAATTTGGTGGGGGAGATTCCTGTTGAAATAGGCAAATCATCAAGCTTAGCATACTTCGACATTGCAGTGAATAGTATTTCTGGTACAATTCCTGAGACCCTTCTTAATATTTCATCACTTAGTGTCTTCTCAAGTGCTGAAAATCAAATTCATGGGACTATACCATACGACATTGGCCTAAATCTGCCAAGTCTCACATGGTTTGGCATTGGCGACAATAGATTCTCTGGATCAATCCCTAATTCTTTTGGCAATGCTTCTGAACTGGAATTCATTGAAATTATTAATAATAATTTTGTTGGACAAGTTCCAGTCACCTTGGGTAATCTGAAAAATCTTCGACATTTAAGCCTCTTCAACAATAGCCTAGGAAGCAGATCAGCAAATGACTTGGTTTTTTTAACATTCTTGAAGAACTGTACCAATCTGGACACACTGTTGCTCAATTTTAATTACTTCGGAGGTGTTTTACCTAGCTCACTTGCCAATTTGTCTTTTCAACTTAGTACGTTAGCCCTTGGAAACAATTATTTCACTGGAAGTATTCCTGCAGGACTAAACAATCTAGTCAAGCTAAGTCAATTAAGTTTCGCAAACAACCTTTTAACTGGTTCCATTCCCTCTGAACTTGGAATGTTACCAAACTTGCGAACATTATATTTAGGCAGGAACATGTTGACAGGTAAGGTCCCATCTTCCATAGGCAACCTAAGTCTCTTGTTTTTGCTAAACTTGCGTAGAAATAATTTGGAAGGAAGCATTCCTTCAAGTATTGGAAATTGCCAATCTTTGAATGAATTTTATGCTTCCGAAAATAAGTTTAGTGGAACCATACCTAAGGAGATACTAAGCCTGCCTTCCTTAAGTTTGGTGCTCAACCTGTCATGGAACTCCTTAACTGGAAAACTACCAACAGAGGTAGAAAATCTGAGGCAATTAAACACATTGGATATCTCTGCAAACAATCTATCTGGTGAAATTCCGGGAACCATTGGACAATGCGTTACCTTGGAAGCTCTTTTCATGCAAGCAAACTTCTTCCAAGGTTCGATTCCTTCATCCTTGGCATCCCTAAAAGGCCTTCAAGCTTTAGACTTATCCCAAAACAACCTTACAGGAGAAATTCCTCAAGATCTACAGAGCCTACAAGTTTTAATTTATCTAAACCTTTCTTTTAATGATCTTGAGGGTGAGATTCCAACAAAAGGAATCTTTACAAATGCAAGTGCAGTATCATTGATTGGAAACAAAAAACTGTGTGGTGGTGCTCCAGAATTTCTTCTGCCAAGATGTCCAACCAAAACAATAAGAAAGTCCCTTGCTTTCAAACTATCAATCATCATTCCTTGTGTAGCTGTAAGTGCCTTCTTGATGTTGACCTTTTTAGCTTGTTTATGGAGGAAAACATCTAAAAAGAAGTCACCTTCAAGAAGTATGTCTGTTGGAAAATTGTTTAATGTTTCATATAAAGATCTCCATCAAGCAACTGGTGGATTCTCCGAGAACAACTTAGTAGGATCAGGTAGTTTCAGCTCGGTTTATAAGGGGTTTCTAGCTGAACTGGACAGACAGGTAGCTGTTAAAGTCCTCAACTTTCAAAATATGGGAGCTTCAAAGAGTTTTCTTGCCGAATGCAAAACCATGGGAAACATCAGACACCGGAATCTTGTAAAGATCCTAACATATTGCTCTAGTCTGAATTACAAGGGCAATGAGTTTGTGGCTCTAGTCTACCAGTTCATGGAAAATGGGAGCCTGGAAAATTGGTTGCATTCAAATCCTGATAGAAAAGACACAATAAGAAATTTCGGCCTTCTTCAAAGACTAAACATTGCAATTGATGTGTCATCTGCACTACATTATCTCCATGATCAGTTGGAAAGTTCAATAATTCATCGTGATTTGAAGCCCAGTAATGTTCTTTTGGATAGTGAAATGACTGCTCATGTAAGCGATTTTGGTTTAGCAAAGATTATCTCAGCCATCAATGACGTATCACAAAGCCAAATCAGCTCTACAGGAGTTAAGGGTACTATTGGCTATGTTGCTCCAGGTACAAACTTCAGAGTTTATCATGTTCAATTATCACTTCTGTTCATCACGTTTGCTAGAAAAGAAACAACTAATTCGTTATAAATGACCTTTGCATTATTTTATTAATTGCAGAATATGGATTAGGTGGTGAGGCATCAAAAGAAGGAGATGTGTACAGCTATGGCATTCTGGTGTTAGAAATGTTCTCAGGAAGAAGACCAACTGATGAAGTGTTTAAAGAAGGAGAAAATCTTCGAGACTTCATTGGCATGGCCTTGCCACAAAGACTAAAGTATGCAGTAGACCCAGTTCTTCTTGAAACAGAAGCTGCAAGAGAGGTAACCTCTAGAGAAGGTGATAACAATGCAACTGAGTTCAATTTGCTCTCCATGAAACCAAAAGTGCAGAAGTGCTTACTAGCTGTATTTGAAGTGGGAATCGTTTGTTCTGCCCAATCACCTAAAGATCGAATGACGATAGGGGATGTCAATAGACAACTACATTTGATCAAAAATGCTTTCTTAGGCAGTTAGGTATCTGGATGATAATAAAGTACCAAATATCATATTAGTACTTTCAATTTTTATTTATGTGAAAATGTACCCGGAAACAATAATTATCTTAAGATTGTTAAATGATTGCAAAAGTTTGATCTTATATACAGTATTAGTAGGTCTGGAATTGTTCATGACATGTGTCAGACATTTCAAAAAATTATCATCTTAAAATAAAGCTTCTACTAATTATTCCTAAATTGCTAACAAGTAACAAATCATCTTGGCATTGTCACCCCGACAGAATTCCAAGAATTGTCTCTCTATAGTTTCTTGAGACAGTAAAATATCTGAAAGTGGCATCATAACTTGCTAGAGTTATAACCTGCAGAACTTCTGAAATGTTTATGATACTGTTCAATAGGACTTGTGATGAAGCTGAAGTCGTTTAGCTGCTGCAAAACTTTGCTGGAGAAAAATTTCTGTTAATGCTTGTTCCTTGAAGCCAATAAAACTGTCATATCTCCTTTTAATTATCTTTTTTCAGTCCAATGACAGGAAGTCTACGGGTTGGAAAAGTATTATCTACGTTTTCCAAATCATAACAAGGATGAAGGGAAGTAAAATGTTAGTACAAATTAGTCAGCTATGCTTGATATTTTTTGAAACCATCATAAAGAAGAGGAAAACAAAGATAAGATGAACAGATTAGTCAAACCAATATGTGTTGTCGAAAATTCGCTTTGAAAATAGAATGTATGGTTTCCAAGTTTCCTGAAAATAAAAAGAAGGATCAGAGGGTCCTGCTTTTAAGTTATGAACTAATGGTTTGATTATCTAATGGTTTTACATTTGTCAATGCTCTGAAAACTTTTCTTTAAGCTCAGATTTCACAAGTGACCTCTGAAAACTATCAAAAGGATTGTTACTCTTTATATTCCCTTAACATCAGCAAAGATTTCACCATAGACACGAAGTATTTCGATCCAAAAAAGTAAGAAGAGAGGATCTTTGAGCCCAGTTTTGTTTAGGATCTCTAAGATATTCAGACTGCAGCATGTCTTGCATAGTAACAACTCAATAATGATTTATTCAGACTGCATCATGTCTTGCTCAAAAACTCATTAGAAGGCCAATTTCCTGCAACCTTGACCTACTTTTCCCAACTAAGGACAATATCCTTAGCAAAGAACAACATTACAGGGAATATTCCTGACAATATTGGTTCTTAATAATGCTTATGGTGTTCATTCTTGGTTCAATAATCTGGCAGGAGAGACCCCTCCATCCCTTGGAAGCACTTCCTCACTCACGAACTTTTTTGTTTCATTCAACAATTTGTAGGGAAACATTCCTACAAGCCTTGTTCAATTATCAGGATTAACTTTTCTGAAATTTGGATCCAATAAACTATCTGGAGAGATTCCTACGTCACTGTTCAATATCTCCTCTGTCACAAACTTTATAACTTTAAGCAACATACTTCATGGGAGTCTTCCAAATACCATAGGCCTCACTCTCCCAAATCCAAGGCAAAAATAAAATTTTAAAGTTTGATTAAAAAAAGACACAATTTTCTTCAATTACTTTTTTATAATTGAGGTCAAGTCAACTATACTATGTGGGCAGGGCGTTGGCCCTTTCACATTCACGTCTTTTTCGTTAGGTCTTGGCATATAAATAAAATCATTTATTATTAGATGATTCATTTTTATATGAATATCATAACTAGATTTGTATAAATTAATTTACTATATTAAATTCAAAAATTAAAAATTAGACATTTGAAAATTGATCTTAAAAATAAATCCAAAAATTTAAAGAACAAATATAAATATTATATAAAAATTCAGTGATATTTTAAACCTAACAAAGTATTTTTAAAATAATTTTAAAAATATTTTAGTTTATAATTATCACCTAAAATCTTGAGACGACCTCAAGTTATCTAGCCCTCCCTTTCTTTTGATTTCTTTTGTTTTTTCATCTTCCTTCTACTTACTTCTTTTGTTCCTTCTTTCCCCCTTGTCACTTCATTTTCATGACATGTGAGAGTTCACACTCCTATTTCTTCGATTTCTCTTTCCTTGACTGCTCAATAGTTCTAACTAGAACATCAGTCCTCTGGCGCCTTCTATTGACCAGTACTCAATGATCAAGACTTGGATACAGGTGTTAGGGATTAGGCACCTAAAGAAAAACTCAAGTTTATCCTAAATACAAAAGACTCAGCTGTAACAGTCACTGCAAAAATAAAATTTTAACTTTGGAATTTGATTAAAAAAACATAGACTATTCATCTTTTTTTTTTTTAGTTGAGCTCAAATTAATTATTATATGTAAATATGATGTTGCCCTTGCATCTTTCTCATTCCCTTGTTTTCGAGAACAGATCACCTGTTCTCAAAATCCTATGTCACTCTGTTCTTATAAACATCCATCCATCTAATTGGTGATCTGTTTGTTTTGTTTTTTCTATTAGGTAGATGCACCTTATCCTCTTGTCATATAAACAAAGTCATTTGTTACTAGGAGATTTATTTTTTAAGGTTATTCATAATTAGTTATGTATAAATTAATTGTTAAGATATTTGTTAAAATATCTAATTTATTATTTTGGGCATTATTTGTAGTTTGATATATTTGGTTAATGGTAAGAAATTTACTTGTTATAGAATTCCACTTTCTTGGATAATGTAGTATTTTCTTGAAGATAAGATAGTGTGAATGAAGGAATCTTACTTGAAATAGAATCCTAAAGATATATATATATCTTTTATTTAGTTTGGCATTTTAAATTGGATATATAAAATCTTAATTATGGTGGAATTAAAATTGTGGTTATTTAGTTAAAGTAGAATTTGCTCACATCTCCTAATAACGGTAGAAGTCTACCTCCAAGGTGTGTGTGTGAGATAAACTTGGTGGGTGTGTTGTTTAATGGTGCATTGATTATGTTGTGCACTGGGAAGGAAGATTACTAAACTAACGTTTGATGGGTATGGAAAGCTACTAGGTAGAGGGTTGTTGATCAGGTGCTGAGTTGTTAATGATTTCATAATTTTACATGCTAGTTGACGTTGAGCTTGTCTCTATCATAGTGAAAAGCATAATTTCATAAGTTACAAAGTTATCATGACAATTTCGTTAAGCCATCATAGAGCGTCAAATGGCTGAGCCTGAGAAGGTGACTGCTGGAATTTTAGAGATAGTTGAATTGAATTTGTCACATATAGCTGGGTTGATTTTAGAGTATTGAATGTGTCTTGAGCCGTGTGTTGATTGTTGGTGCAGCTGATTTGTTTTTCTCTTTGGTCTATAGTTTTTATCTACTATTGTAAACGTTTGCATGAGCTGTGGCTTCGTGTTAGTGTTTATTTGAATCAGCTCATTGTTGTTGCGACGATTTTCAGATCTATTTCAGTGAAGCGGAACTCATGGGGAAGTTGTTCTTTTCTATTTCAAGTACATTTAGTTTTCGTTCTTTATTATTTTAATCACTTGAGTTATTTGTTCATTATTCTTTCGTTAAAAGATTAATTGAGAAAATCCTTTGTTGAGGTTAGTACGAGGCGGTCGTACTACTGGGTGTGAAATTCTTTAACGGAAAATGAGGTTGAGAGATAGTGTCAAAGGTTGAGTGGTATCGGCTCAGTAAAGCCTTGGGTAAAACTATTGTACTTTCGTAAAAGTATTAAGCTGAGTGAGGGCCACGCAAATGTAGGCAAAGTGTGTTGAATTGTGTTACCAAATTTCTGGTGTTTTATCATTTTGGTTTTGCTTGTTTTTTATTTTGTTGGTGCCAAAGAAGTTTACGAAAAGTTTGCGAAACAATTAACCCCTTTGGTTTTTCAATTGGTATAAGAGAAAGGTCACCATTTCAGAACTTGGTAGCAAGTTGGTGTAGACCCTAGTTTCGCGAACATGGCTACAAGAGAGGGTGCCTCAATCACTAGACCACTACTATTGGATAGATCTAACTAACCTGCATGGAAATCTCGAACGAAATTCTTTATTCAAGCTCAAGGCATGAGAACTTGGCATTCATTAGTACATGGGTGGACGCATCCAATAATCACTGATGATAAAGAAGAGACAGTTCAAAAAGATTAATCTAAATGGACAAGGGCGGAAGAAGAAAATGCACTAAAAAATTCGCAAACAATACATGCGATATTCAATGCTATTGATGAGAGACGCTTCTCAATGATTTTAGCCTATGAATCGGCAAAAGAAGCGTGGGACATATTGCAGACTATTCATGAAGGGTCTAAATCTGTGATATCGTCAAAACTACAGATGTTAAATGTGTGGTTTGAAGAGTTGAAGATGGATAAGAATGAGACTATTGGAGATTTTCATGAAAGATTGAAAGATATAGCCAATCAAACTTATCAATTGGGGAAGAAATACTCCAACATGAAATTAGTCAAGAAAACGTTGAGATCACTACCTCCAAGGTTTATTCCGAAAATTGCAGCAATAGAGGAGGCCCACGACATTGATAATATGTCATTGGAAAAAGTTATTGGAATCCTTACAAACTTTGAAATGAATCTTTTGAGAGGTAAGCAAAAAAGAAGCAAAGGATTGACATTACAGGTGAAAACTGGAAAAACTGCGAATGATGTAGAAGACGAATCCGACGAGAATGAGGATGTGGAGCTATTAACAAGAGAGTTCAATAAGTGGTTGAAGAGAGTGAAAAAGGACAGACCTGAGTTTAGGCAAAAAGGTGGGAGCTCATCGAACAACAACTTCAAACAAGCTAAAACTCAAAAAGGAGAAAGAAAGCTAAATAGAATTCAATGCCATGAGTGTCAAGGCTTCGTACATGTTCAAGCGAAATGTGCTAATACCATGAAGAAGAGAAGAGGAAAATCATATACAAGCACTTGGAGTGCTAACGAATCCGAAAGTGAAGAAGAAGTTGTGAATAATTATGCGTTAGTTACTTAATACAACAAACGTCCAGTTACTTGTTTAACAGTAACCGAGAAGGAAGTAATTGAAGATGAAAAAGTGAGTAAATCTGGAAATTTTGAAAAAAAAAATGTAAACGATTCAGCTCAAAGCTCGATATCAGATTATGACAGTGATGAAAGTGGGTCAAGTGATAAAATGATGAACATTTACGAGGCTTATGAATTAATGTACGAAAAATGGGTAAAAATATGTAGAAAGAATGAAAGATTGAAGAAAGAGAATCTCTCCATGAAGAACACCATCCAAGGGTTAGAAAAGAAATTGATGTTGATATCAAATGAGCTTGGTGAAGCTAGAATGAAATTAGTAAGTACCAAAAAGGGATTGAGAATATTAAATGGAGGTACCGAAAAACTAGAAAAGTTGATGGAAATTGGTAAGGTTAAAGGGGATCTTCAAGGCATTGGCTATAAAGATAAGTGGTCTACATTGAATGAAGAGAAAAACAATATGTCCAGATCTGTCCCAGAAGAAGAAACACCGAGAAGGCATCAAAGATTTATACCTACATGTCATTTTTGTGGAGTCATTGGACATATAAGGCCAAGATGTTATCAGTTACTATAAATGATATTTCAAAGGGGCCAAAATCGAAAATCTAGACACTCTCCATTAAGTTTCCAGCAGCATCCCATAGTATTGAAGCAAACTTGAATTAGAAAGGGTTAAGTACAAGCACAAAAACGTAATAAAGAAAAAACAAGAAAATGTACAGATTCACAGTTAGTTACTGTTTGTGAAGTAACTGGTCAAACAGAGAACAAGTCAGTTACCTCTGAAGAAGAAACCGATGATCGAGATAATGTGACGAGGAATAAGCCCAGGTTTGAGATTCTTCGAGGAGCACAGGGACAGTGTGCTTTACATTTTTGAAGTATTTTTTGTATTGTTAAAAAAAAGAAAAACAAAACGAAAAAGGAAAGAAAAAATTTTTTGTGTTCTTTAGTTTTATGTTGCTATTGTCGTCTCATTTTTTAGCAGTTTGTATTTTAACTTCTTTTTGGCTCTACCGAAGACTCTTCAGCTCTCTCATTGGTATAGATCTCTCTCGAGCATCTTTCTCTTTCACTACACTGACAACACTTATAGTTCATTACTTGGATTTATGAATTTGATCAGTCTGATGAAGATGGAATTGAAGTAAGTAGTGATATGTTGGTATGTGTTTTGAATGGTGGTAAATTGTCATCTTAACATGCTTTTGATTCTTCTGTTGCACCTATGGTTGATTATTATGATTATGCTTTTTGATACTATTTTGTCTCAAGGGGAGTCATTAGATTGTTTATGGTGAATGTTCTATTCAAGAGGAGATTTCAAGATATATGCGAGACTATTTGTCTTGCTTTTTGGCATCTTTTGTCCTAAGGAGGAGAAATTTGGATGATTCAATAAACTTGATGTTCTTTGGAACTTGATATTTGATTAAAGGAGAGTAATTGTCATATGAATTGTGAATTTGATACTTATATGTGCAATTATGTTATTTAGAGGGGAGTTTTATGTTTGTGACAAAAATGCCAAAAAGGGAAAGATTGTTAAGATATATTATATATATCTTTTATTTAGTTTTGGTATTTTAAATTGGACATATAAAATCTTAATTATGGAGGAATTAAAATTGTGGTTATTTGGGCACATCTCCTAATAACGGTTGAAGTCTATCTCCAAGGTGTGTGTGTGTGAGATAAACTTGGTGGGTGTGTTGTTTAATGGTGCATTGATTACATTGTGCATTGGAAAGGAAGATTACTAAACTAACGTTTGATGGGTATGGAAAGCTACTAGGTAGTGGGTTGTTCATTAAGTGCTGAGTTGTTGGTGATTTCATAATTGTATATGCTAGTTGACGTTGAGCTTGTCTCTATCACAGTGAAAAGAATAATTTCATAAGTTACAGAGCTATTATGACGATTTCGTTAAGCCATCATGGAGCGTTAAATGGCTGAGCCTGAGAAGGTGACTGCTAGAATTTTAGAGATAGTTGAATTGAATTTGTCATATACAGCTAGGTTGATTTTGGAGTATTGAACTTTCACATATGGCCGGGTTGATTTTGGAGTATTGAATGTGTCTTGAGCCATGTGTTGATTGTTGGTGCAGTTGATTTGTTTTTCTCTTTGGTCTATAGTTTTTATCTACTGCTGTAAACGTTTGCGTGAGCTGTGGCTTCATGTTAGTGTTTATCTGAATCAGCTCATTGTTGTTGCGACGATTTCTAGATCTATTTCAATGAAGCGGAACTCATAAGGAAGTTGTTCTTTTCTATTTCAAGTGTATTTAGTTTTCGTTCTTTATTATTTTAATCACTTGAGTTATTTGTTCATTGTTCTTTCGTTAAAAGATTGATTGAGAAAATCTTCTGTTGAGATTAGTACGAGGCGGTCGTACTATTGGGTGTGAAATTCTTTCATGAGAAGTGAGGTTGAGAGATAGTGTCAAGGGTTGAGTGGTAACGGCTCAGTAAAGTCTTGGGTAAAACTATTGTACTTTCGTGAAAATATTAAGCTGGGTGAGGGCTCTGCAGACGTAGGCAAGGTGTGCCGAACTGCGTTACCAAATTTCTGGTATTTTTATCATTTTGGTTTTGCTTGTTTTTATTTTGTTGGTGCCAAAGAAGTTTACAAAAATTTTGCGAAACAATTAACCTCTTTGGTTTTTCATGATTTATTTGAGATAGACATGCTTTGTTGAAGATATACATGCAACAGATTTATTCAAGATTCAACTGATTTTTCGGCAACTGTGTTTTTGCATATGTGCGTGAACAATTGCACTACTGATCTTTTGGTTTTGTGAGAAAAAAAAGAGCAGTCAATCGATCAATATTTACAGTTGTGTTTTTAGCATGGTTCGGTGATGAAACATATGTACGATTGATGATTTTTGTGGCTGTTGTGAATGGAGTTCTTTAGTGATCAATTTGAAGGTTCACAATAGAGTTTTTGTTGGACAACTTCCCATGATTTTGGTTTGATAAGGTTGTACATATAAGGGAGTGTCTTTTGACTCAAGTGTTTCTTTGTTTATGTTATTATTGATTTAATCACCTGAGATACTATTTTCATCTTTATTATCTTTTGTTGTTTAAAAAATTCTTTGTTGAAGTTAGCATGAGGTGGTTATGCTATTGGGTGTGAAATACTTTCACGAGATATGAATACTAGTGGATAACGTCGAGGGGTGGGTGGTGTTAGCTCAGTAAAGCCTTGTGTAAGACCATTATACTTTAGTGAAAGTTGATTAAGTTGGATGAGGGCCCCGCAAGTGTAGACCAAGTGTAACAAACTACGTTACTAAATTTTGTGTGTTGATTTATTTGTTGCATATTAAGTTTTTTGCATGCGATTTAATTCTAGAAAAATTCACAGTTGCTAATCCAGTTGCTTTCTACTAAGCAATCGTCAGGTTCAGTTTGACACAACTATGGCAGAACATATATATTGTAGGACTATAACCTTCAGTTTTTTCAATTGATATTAGAGTATGGTTCACCTAAACAGAACTTGGTGTGTCAAGTTGTTGTAGATAGGTGTTCCACAATCATGGCTACTAAAGAAGGGGCATAAATCACTAGGCTACTATTACTGGATGCTTCTAATTACCCTGCTTAAAAATCAAGAATGAAAGTATTTATTCAAGCTCTAAAGCATGGACTTCTGTGTTGAATGGATGGACTCATCTAATGACGATTGAGAATAAAGCGGTACCGTATGCATTAGCAGAGGGAAGTTTAATGTTTGCTATGCTATGATTTGTATAAAACTAGACATTGCACATGCAATGAGAGTGGTTAGTTGATACATGGCGAATCCTGGTAGAGAGCATTGAAATTTTGTAAAGAGGATCCTAAGATCCATTAAAGGAACCTTAGATGTTGCATTATTTTATGGAGGATCAGACTTTATTGTCAGTAGATATGTTGATTTAAAGTATGCAGTTGATCTTGACAAAAGCCAATCTACTAAAGACTATATGTTTAAACTTGTTGGCAGAGTTGTAAGCTAGGTTTCAAAACTACAATCAATTGTTGCTATGTCGATAATAGAAGCAGAATATGTAGTAGCTACACAAGTCAGTAAAGAAGTAATATGGTTGAAAATGTTCTTGGAAGAACTCAGACGCAAACAAAAGAGAATTTCTTTGTTTCGTGACAGTCAGGATGCTTTGTATCTTGCAAGGAATCTAACATTCTATTCAAAAACCAAACACATACAAGTACAATATCAATTCGTTCGTGAACAATTCGAAGGAGTTGTAGATATGTAGAAAATTCATAGCAAAGACAACTTAGCAAATTTCATGATAAAGGCAATCAATACTAACGAATTTATTTAGTGTTGATCCTTTTGCAGCCTGATGGAGACATAAGCAATATAGAAATGGCAAGGAAGAAAGAATAGTGTGAAGATCGAATTGATTTTCAATCAAATCTTTTAAGTGGATGATTGTTATTATCGACTTCCCAAAGCCAACAAGGGAAGGAAGAAAATTTGTGCATGTCCACATGCAAATGAAAAAAGAAGAGAAATGAAGCTAACTACCTGTGACAATCTGTCCATAGTTCTATACAAGTGTGGGATATAAATAGGCCTTCCCATATAAGTTTTAAATCCATCCCAAAAAATCTCCCCTTCTTTAGTTAAATTCCCACAAAAGTTTAAAAAGTGTTTCTCTCATTTTTTAGAAAGTTAATGTTTCTCCTTGTAAAATTGAGAAAGGTTGTAACTTCTAAATTTTCATAGTGAAATTCCTTCTTCTTGCCTATAGTTTTTACCTAATTTATTTTGGAATTTTCAACGTAAAATCTATGTATTTATTTCTCTATTACTATTCCTTTTAGTCCTATTTAACTACAAATTTGCTCTACTTTGGTCGATTTTCTCAACAATAATTATAAGTGAGTGACAAGAATCAATTCTAGATAATCAAATGCCTCTTTACTACAATTCTATTTTTCATCTATGAGATGTTCAAAAACACACTTGATAATTTCGAGAAGTTGGCATTACCAGGTGGTCTTAACATATATTTTCCATACAATTTCAGGATTATTTTGTCTGTTATTAACGGTGGTCACTAAAAAAAATGTGTTAGCGAATCGAACTCGTTTTATGAAGTTTTAGTCAATTTAAAGGCTATTTTCAATAATGAATTGTGTGTAATATTTTGGCAAAATGTTCTTCCTAAATCAGTACCCAACTAAAACTATTGACCTTTTCATCATATACATTCATATTTTTGGCTTTAGAAAAATGTGACCCAAGTCATTTATTTGAGGAGATTCATTATTTGTACTCAGTACACATATTGTATTTGTATGCAGGGGCGAATCCAGAAAATTTTTTAAGAGGGGTCAAAATTTTAATGGGAGCAAAATTTTATTTTTAGTGGGGGTAAAATTTTAATTATAACAAAATTTTATTTTTTTTATACCATCAAAATTTAAAATAATAATTTTTACAAATAAAATCTTTTGAACCTAGTGGGGGCAAGTGCCCCCACTTGCCCCTACTGTGGCTCTGCCACTGTTTGTATAAATTGATGTAGCACGCAACGTTTTAAAAACTAAGTTGAAAGTTAAACCGATAAGATAAGATGTTTAAGGTTTAAAAGATTTAACGGGTATTAGGTCGTCATAAAGTTGGTTAAAGATTGAATAAAATTAAAGAATTTAAAATATGATTAAAAGAGATTGTTCTTATTTATAAAAAAATATTGAAGTTTAATTTTAAAAAGATATTATTAAATAAAATTTATTTATTTATTTTAGCTTATAAAATTTATTAATTAATAAAAATTGATTGATTAATTAATAAATTACTCAATTTTTAATAATAAAAGTTATTGAAATAAATTAAACTTAAAATTTGAACTAAAATATCAAACGTTTCAAAAACTTTATGAATGAACCCACCAGAATCCAGGTTTGAGTTTTCAATCGTTGTTAGCCTGATAATGACAACGAGGCTGAGGCGCAATGCACTAACTTTATCTAACAGGACAGATGTTTATATGTCGGGAAAAGTATTGTCTGCTTTTCCAAAAGATAAAGTTTCAATAAAGATGAAAGGGAACTCTGAACGATATAATTGAAAGCATAATTGAAAGCATAAGGAAGCAAGGAGAGGAAAATAAATATGGAAATGAAAATATTAGTCAAGCCATTCTGTGATGGAAATTCAATTTAGAAATAATAGAAAGTTAGAGGAGCCAAATGCAAATGACTAAAACTAAGCTTGATGCATGGCAAATTTTATTTTATTTTGATATAATTTATTTTATTTTATTAATAAAATTAATTATATGATATGTAATTTTTATTTCATCAATACAAGTATATAATATTTTTTATATTTCATTTATAATTGTTCATTCTCAATTATTATTAAAAATATTTATGATTAGTAATAACTATGAAAAGAAATAAATTTTATGTTAATAAATATACTTTTTAAAGAAAATTGAAACGCTTAAATATACTTAGTTTTAAATATATATATATTGTGAATGAAATTTATTTTTATAATTATTCTTAATTTATTATAAAATTATAATCAAATATTAAGTATACTTATTTACATTTATATTCTAACCTAAATTTGAATTGTAAGTAATACTTACAAATTTCAATTAAATTCTCTTATCATTTTAATTATATTTACTAATATGCATATTTTGATAAAATGTTGTATTAAACTTATCATAAGTACATAATTTTTTAAATACATATTATAACTATTTTATAAATATGTACTAAAAATAATTCTTATATTATAATTAAAATTTAGAACATATGTTAACCTGTAATAAATAATAGGCTATATCATCATAAGATACCATGTATACATGTTTTAAACAATGGAATATTCTACTTTTAAAAAAATAAAATATTCAAAATTAAAAATATTTTGATATATGTTAATTTACTTTTACACTTCATATTTATTAATAAATTAATTTTACATAATGGTTTTACTTATATATTTAAAATTACTAAATATATCAATCTATTTTAATTATTTAAATTTAGTAATAATTAACAATATTCAATATTTGTGAATTTATTTTAATTTTGTAAATAGATTATCTTAAACGTAATGCACATAAAATTTAAAATGTTCTTTAATAATGGTAAATATATTAAATTCACAAAAAATTATATTCATCAATATTAAATATTATTTACTTATTTGAATTTTTTAAAGAAAAAAGGTACAAATTTTTTATCAATCTTTTTTGCCACGAATGGCATACAGACAGGGCACTGGCCATCATCAATTATTCTTTATTAAAGTTGTGTATATAGTGTGGTGTCAGGTCAGGCAGCTTTCCTTAAATGACTGCCGATGGTAAGGTTCTCTTCAACTTCAGAGATTGAGTGGCCGCAATTTCCCACCTTGACGCCAAATGAATCATTATACTTACATTCTCTCTTCACTTGCAAGTCTGCAATGGATCCTTTTACTATCTTCCAACTTCCTATGCTGTCAGGCCAATTCTTTAGGCAATGAAACTGACAGGATTGCTTTGCTCCAATTCAGAACTGGGATATCCATCGACCCTTTTGGAATCTTTGACTCTTGGAATGATTCTCATTCTTTCTGTAATTGGTATGGTGTCACATGCAGTCATCGACATCAACGAGTCACGTCCTTAAACGTAGCTGGGCAGAGTTTGTCTGGAACTATATCACCATACATTGGAAATCTAAGTTTTCTCAAGACTTTTGTGCTGGCAGACAACAGTTTTACGGGCGCGATTCCGCAGGAAGTTGGCAACTTGTTTAGGTTGAGCTGCTTTAATCTCAGCAGGAACAATTTAGGGGGAGATATTCCAAGCAACTTGACTCGTTGTACCAAGCTCGAAACAGTACAACTTGCATACAACAAGCTCGTTGGAAAAATCCCTGAAGGAATTGGTTATCTTGTGGAGTTAAAGCTTCTGAACTTCAGTCAAAACTTCTTGACAGGAAAATTACCACTTTCACTTGGCAACCTCACACTGCTCAGATATTTTTCTGTTTCGTTTAACAAATTAACGGGGGAGATTCCTGTTGAAATAGGCAAACTATCAAGCTTAACACGCTTCAGCATTGGAGTCAATAGTATTTCTGGGACAATTCCTGAGGCCCTTTTTAATATTTCATCGCTTAATGCCTTTTCAGTTCCTGTTAATCAAATTCGTGGGACTATACCATACGACATTGGCCTCAATCTCCCAAGTCTTTTATTATTTTTCATTGGTGGAAATAGATTCTTTGGATCAATCCCGAAGTCATTTGGCAACGCTTCTAAATTGGAAGCAATTGGCATTGATAATAACAACTTTGTTGGACAAGTTCCAATCACCTTGGGAAATCTGAAAAATCTGCGAAGATTAAACCTCCACAACAATGGCCTTGGAAGTAGATCAGCAAATGACCTGGTTTTCTTAACATCCTTGAAGAACTGCACCAATCTGAACATCCTGACCCTCGGTTCAAATAACTTCGGAGGTTTTTTACCTACCTCACTTGCCAATTTATCTTCTCAACTAAGTGAGTTAAACCTTGGAAACAATTATTTCACTGGAAGGATTCCGGCAGAACTAATCAAACTAGTCAACCTAACTAGTTTAAAGATCGGACACAACCTTTTAACTGGTTCCATTCCCACTGAACTTGGAATGCTATTTAACTTGCAGGCATTAAGTTTAAGCAACAACAGGTTGTCCGGTCAAGTCCCACTTTCCATAGGCAATCTCAGTCATTTGTACGGGCTATACTTATATGAGAATAATTTGGAAGGAAGCTTTCCTTCATGTATTGGAAATTGCCAATTTTTGGGTGTACTCGATGCTTCCGAAAATAAGTTCAGTGGAACCATACCCAAGGAGATACTAGGCCTGCCTGCATTAACAAAATCGCTCAACCTGTCATGGAACTCCTTTACTGGAGACCTACCAACAGAGGTGAGAAATCTGAAATTGAACACATTGGATATCTCTGCCAACAATCTGTCTGGTGAAATTCCATCAACAATAGGAGAATGCCTTATCTTGGAAAATCTTTACATGCAAGCAAATTTCTTCCAAGGTTTGATTCCTTCATCTTTGACTTCCCTAAAAGGTCTTCAAAAATTAGACTTATCACAAAACAACCTTACAGGAGAAATTCCTAAAGACCTACAAAGCCTGCGATTTTTAAGTTGTCTAAACCTTTCTTTCAATGATCTTGAGGGAGAGGTTCCAACCGGAGGGGTCTTTACAAATGCAAGTGCAGTATCATTGATAGGAAACAGAAAGCTTTGTGGTGGTGTTCCTGAACTTCTTCTTCCAAAATGTCCTACAAAAACAACCAAAATGTCCCCTGCTTTTAAGCTATTAATCATCATTCCTTGTGTATCTTTAAGTGCCTCCTTGGTGTTAACTTTCCTAGTTTGTTTATGGAGGAAAAGATCTAAAAAGAGGCCACCCTTTGGAACTATATCTGTTGGAAAATTGCTGAATGTTTCTTATAAAGATCTCCATCAAGCAACAGATGGATTCTCTCCAAGCAATTTAATAGGATCAGGTGGTTCCAGCTCTGTTTACAAGGGTTTTCTAGATCAACTAAAAAGACAAGTAGCTGTTAAAGTCCTAAACCTTCAAAACATGGGAGCTTCCGAGAGCTTTCTTGCTGAATGCAAAACTTTGGGGAATGTCCGCCACAGAAATCTTGTGAAGATCCTGACATATTGTTCGAGTTTGGATTACAAGGGTAATGAGTTTATGGCACTAGTCTATCAATTTATGGAAAATGGGAGTTTGGAAAATTGGTTACATCCAAATACCAACAGAAGAGACGCAATAAGAAATTTCGACCTTCTTCAAAGACTGAGCATTGCTATTGATGTGTCATCTGCGTTACATTATCTCCATGACCAATGTGAAAGTTCAATAATTCATTGTGACCTTAAGCCCAGCAATGTTCTTCTGGACAGTGACATGGTTGCTCATGTAAGCGACTTTGGTCTGGCAAAGATCATCTCAACTATCAACGAGTTATCACATAGCCTAATCAGTTCTATTGGGATAAAGGGAACAATTGGCTATGCTCCTCCAGGTACCAACTTCTTTCTCTTTATAATAAAGATATTGTCGAAGTAAATGACATCAGAGATTATCATGTTCAATTACCACTTCAGTTCATCACGTTAGCATTATTCCATTAATTGCAGAATATGGAATGGGTGGTACGGCATCAAAGGAGGGAGATGTGTACAGCTATGGCATCCTCGTGTTAGAAATGTTCTCAGGAAGAAGACCAACTGATGAAATGTTCAAAGAAGGATTAAATCTTCGAGATTTCATAGCATAGCAATGCCACAAAGACTAGATCAAGTCGTAGACCCAGTTCTTTTTGAAACAGAATCTACAGGAGAAGCAACCTCTAGAAAAGATGATATCGGTGCAGTTGAGATCAATCTGAACATGAGGTTCATGAAACCAAAAGTGCAGAAATGCTTGCTAGCTGTATTTCAAGTCGGACTTGCTTGTTCTGCAGAATCTCATAAAGATAGAATGAACATGGGGGATGTCAATAGGCAACTGCAGTTGATTAGAAATGCTTTTTTAGACAGTTAGGTCTCTAGATGCTGTTCAAGTACTAAAGATCATGTTAGTACTTTCTCTCTACATCTATGTGGGAATGTACCTTAAAACAGAACTCATTAAATAATTCCAAAGTAAAGTTTTCACCAATTATTCTCCAGTTTCAACAAATCACCTTGGAACTGCCACTCTGACAAAATTCTTAGAATTATTATTCTCTGTAATGTCTTGAGACGGTAAAATAACTGAAAGTAGCATCGTATCTTGCGAGAGTTACAGGACCTTCTGAAATGTTTATGACACTGTTCAAGAGGACTCATGTTGTAGCTGAATTCATTTAGCTGCTGCAAAATTTTGTTTCAGAAATTCTCCTGTTATGCTTGTTTCTTGAAATCAATAAAACTTCCATATGGTTTCTCAATTTAATGAGAAGAAGTTTACATTTGGAGAAGTATTATTCACTTTTTCCAAATGAGAACAAGGATGTAGGGAAGTCAAAAAGTTAATACTAATTAGTCCGCTATGCTTGTAACTATCGAATGTAACTTTCATGGAATCAAACTGAAACCATCATAAAGAAGAGGAAAACAGATATAAGATGAACAGATTAGTCAAATCATTAGGCGGCGCTGAAAATTCACTTTGAAAATAGAATGTGCCGTTTTCAAGTTTCCTGAAAATTCAGGGAAGGATTAGAGATTCCTGCAATATCAAACAAGGACTTACTTCAAATGTCAGCTTTTAAGTTATGAACTAAGGGTTTGATTACTTAAAGGATTTACATTTGTCAATGCTCTGAAAATTTTTCTTATATTCACGTATCATTTCAATTCAGGATCACAGAGTGACCTCTAAAAACTATCAAAAGGATTGTTACTCTTTATATTCCCTTAACATCTGCAAAGATTTCACCATAGACACAAAGTATTTCGGACCACAAAAATAAGAAGAGAGGAAATTTAAGCCCAGTTTTGTGTAGGAGTGGCCACTCATCTCATCTGTCATATGCTTGGGTATCGAATGACTCCTGCCTCCACCCCACTTTCCGTTCAGTTTTGTTCATTCAACTATCTTATATCTTTTCTTGGAACATGCCATGTGCGCAAGCTTGTAAAGGAAACTGCTAAAGAAACCCCTTTAGGCAATACATCACACTCAAGCCCATCAGACAAATGCTCAGCCCACAAAATCAATCCACATCAGCAGAGTTCCAATACATATTCTAGAAGGAAATATGTTATAACAAACAATCAGTAATTATTATTCTTTCTGTTGTAGCAAAATATAGGAATATTCCAACTACAAAAGTGTGTATAAATATACACACTGTACTGTATATCAATCTTCAAGAAAATACAAAAACATTTTCTCGTATTTTATCTAAGATTTTACATGGTATCACAGCTAGTTATCTCATAAATCACTTACCTAGCCCTATCACAAACATCAAAACACCTTATGAGCTTCTGCATAACAAATAACCATCCTATGATCATCTCAAGCCTTTCGGATGCAATTGCTATCCTTACTTGAGGTGTTACTCCTCTCATAAATTCAACTATCGTACTACCAAGTGTGTTTTTCTTGGCTATGGCCTCTTTCATTGTGGCTATAAATGTTTAAATGCTCGTGAATAGCTCTACATTTCTCGCCATGTAGTATTTAATGAAACAGAATATGCTTATCCATTGATTTTTCCTAAATCATCTACCTCTAATCCTTCATCACACAGAGCTCACTCTCACATACCCATCTCCCTGTTACAAGCTGCTTCACCTTCTCCGCAGCATCCTGTAAAGGATTGTTCTTCAAGGGCTTCACCAGCATTACTTCCATTACAGGTAAATTCTCCTTCTTCTTTTTCTCTAGTATTACCTATACAATCTGTTTTTCCTAACCATTTACCAGTACAACATATTTCCTCCTCATCTCACCCTCTCCAAACAAACACTATCCCTACCTATCATTCTCTCCCAACCACTAATAATCATCTGATGCAAACTCGTTCTAAGAGTGACATCTTCAAACAAAACTATATCACGCCCCTCTACACACCACACCCATCAGCCAACCCAAATCTGTTTCCATTGCCTTACAGGATCCTATTTGGAAGGCTGCTATAGATGCTGAATGCATGCTCTACATCAGAACGGGACCTGGACTCTTGTCTTCTATCATCCTAAAATGAATGTTTTGGGAGTAAAATGTCACTCGGATGGCTCCTTTGACAAAGTGAAAGCTCGTTTGTTGGCTAAGGGGTTTAACTAGAACCCAAGTGTAGATTTTACTGAAACTTTCAGTCTAGTAGTAAAATCATCTACCATTAAAGTGATCCTATCTCTAGTCGTATCTTTTCAATGGGACATACAGCAGATTGACATCAACAATGCATTCCTCAATAGGTCACTACTCTTAACACATGTTATGATAGCTGTTACTTATTGACCTTGTCTTCTAGTGTATTGTTATTCAGTTCCTTAATTTATGGTTTGTTTTAGATTTGTTTTAGTTTGAGTTTATCTCCACTTTTGTAAGAGCATTTACAGAAATTCTGTTGTAACTCTTGTGTATATATTTCTTCTCTTTAATTGAATACAATCATCCTTTTTAACCCATATCCTGTTTTTGTTTATATGGTATCAAAGCCTCATTCTTAACTCTTGCGAGTGTGATCCTCTGACCATCTACCCATAAAATGACCACCAACATGAATGTCATAAATGCTAATACTGCCAATCGCAACACTACAGTTGTCCAGTTCAGTCCAGTATCTCAATTACCAATAAAACTTAATGGCAGCCATAACTTTGCAACTTGGAAAGCTCAAATCTCCATGCTCAAGTGTGGACATAATTTGTTCGGGCATCTCGATGAAACGTCTCCAGCTCCCTTCCTCACCATTACGCAAGATAATCGGCAAATTGAAAATCCAAATTTTAGCATCTGGTTCTGCCAAGATCAACTAATCCAAAATGCTATTATGTCTTCTGTAGATCTGACAATTGCTCCAATTGTTGCTGCAGCCTCCACTACCAAACTTACATGGAATTCTCTGCACACATCTTATGTAAACAAGTCGTAAACCAGAATTTTTAGCCTCCGTAATCAACTTGCTTGTCTTTCCAAAGAAGCACGACCTGTAGCTGATTATATTCATCAAATCAAGTCTCTTTCTACTGAACTTGCTATTGCTAGTGCCCTTGTCTCTAATGATGAACTGATTATCAAAATTCTCAGTGGTTTTGGACCAGAATTTCGTGAGATCTCTATTGTAATCCGTGCACGAGAATCAATTATCTCCTATGAAAAGTTGTATAAAAAATTTCTTGATCATGAGCTCTTTCTCAAACATGAAGAATCCAAAAAAATGCCCACTCCAATCACTGCTACAGTTGTCATTCATTCAAAGCCCAACAATTCCAGCAGTCGTAGTTCACGTCGCCCTAACACTAACAGTAGCAGTAACACCAACAACAACTTCTCTCAGTCTCCCTCCACAAACACTCATCCAAATACCTTTACTCAGTGGCGTCATGAAAACAATAATTACAACACCAACTCCAACTCCATTCGCTGTCAATTATGCAACAAGCCGGGTCATACTGCCAATGTTTGTCGGTCTCGGTCTCACAATAATCTGGAGGCCAAGGCAAACTTTATCTCTGGTGTACCATCCACAGCCAATTAATGGATTCTTGACATTGGAGCTTCTCACCATGTCACCACTGAGCTAACAATCTTGAAGAGTACAATGGTTTAAAAGGAATAGAAATGGGAGATGGTAAAACTATCCCAATTACTCATACTGGATCTACACAATTAATTGCATCAAATAAGAAATTTAAATTATCAGATACTTTATGTGCACCTAAAATTAAGCACAATCTTGTCTGTTTCCAAATTTTGTTAAGATAATCTTACTTTTATGGAATTTTTTCCATCTGCTTTTTGTGTGCAGGACTTGAAAATGCGAAATCTCACTACTACAACGAAAATGACATATAGTAACATGTGATAAGTGTTATTAAATATGAATGGTAACACTAATGACTATGCTATGATAACCCATGTTACTAAAGATATGATGCTTTAGTAATAGTTTTGACATGTTATTGTCGAGTTTAATATGACATTTATTGATAGCTACAAATGATTTTATATTATATTTTATAAA
>JANZLX010000211.1:3137553-3151478 GCA_025531955.1 Erythroxylum orinocense
AACGACCGACTGACGAAATGTTCAAAAACGGTTTAACACTTCAGAATTTCGTGAAGTCGGCATTACCAGGTGGTCTTGACCAAGTTCTGGACCCAAGTCTTGTCCATACAATTTCACAAGAAACAGGAACAGTTGCTATGAACGCAACAGAAGAAGATAGTGATGACCAGGAAATACAAGAAGTCAACTTAAATAAGCACAGAAACCATACGAGTGTGCCACCTGAGGTGCACAAATGCTTACTCACCATTCTTGAGATTGGTCTTGCATGCTCTGTGGAATCACCTAAAGAGAGAGTGACAATGGGAGATGTTAACAGACAACTATATTTGATCAAGAAGTCTTTTCTGGGCATTTAGTCTCCATGGATGCTTACCAATTGTGAAAGACATCTATGTGAATGTTTGTCATTTTATTTTCATGTATAATGATGATAACCATAGCGCTATAAACATTTGATTTACCATACATTTAAATTTTCTCATCTTCGTACTTAAAATTCAAGAAATAAAAACTATAGACATTATTTAAGTAAAAGTATTGTAATATATTATAATATTTAAAAATAAGTTAAAGGATTCAGTTCTAATTATTTTATGTTTTAAATATTATGTGTAATATTTTAAGTACTTATAATAAGTAAATAATATACAATTAGTTTTATATATAACTATACAAAATTAGAACAATGATATTTTAATATAATAATTCATAAAATTTCATAAGTAAATTTAAGTTAAAAAATTAAAAGTAGGATTAAAACAAATTTAAGTTAAAAATATGTTTAAAATAAATCAGCATATTTCAAGTATTCTAATATTTATTATGGGCTAAGAAAAACTCTATATGTAATAAAAAATTAAAATTAGGATTAACCTAAATTTAAGTTAAAAAATATGTTTAAAATAGAGTCATATTTTTTAAAATATATATAATAAATTATGAATGAATTTAGTAAATTCACACGGCAATGAACAAGGCGAAGCTAAATAGAGCGCTGGGGCAGAAAGAAGGGTTTAAAGGAGGTTTTTGGCTTAACCTATAGTAATTGAAGAAGAAGACGCTAGAGGTTCACGAAAGCACCTCTAATGGCGACTCTCTCCGATGCTCGGGCCGTCAAGTCCCTCAACAAATCTTCTGGCGGCCGCCGCTTTGTTGTAAGTTACCCTCTCTCTCGTTGTTGTTGTACTATGAATTTGTGAAGAAAGATACAATCTTTAAGGCGTAAACCCTGCTAAGTTGTTGACAATAATGGATGTTTTATTCAAACGAGCTAATGGGTTTTTGACAACGTTCCAGGGGAATCAAACAATGTTAAAAGATTGAGACTTGGTGCTAATTTCTATTGGATTGGTTCTTCGATGAATATGGAGCGGGGTCTAGAATGATATTGTTACAATTGAGTTGGAGAAAGAATATGAATTTTGTATGTTGGAGATGGAAAGGGGTGGTGTATTTCAATCTGTTTCTACTTGGTTACCTATCAAACGAATCTTTAGGTAGTATTGGTGACAGTAATTTTTCTATCTCGATGGAAAACCACAGTGAAGAATAGCTTCGAAAACGGAAGATAAAAATTATTTACATGATATTGATGTTTTATTCCAGTTAGAGGGCTGTTGTATCTCATGAAACAAATATGTAATTTACTATGAACTTGTGAGCAGAAGAATCATCGACCACTTTTCTGTTGGATTCTTTTGAGAGAACTCATCCTAGGGACACCTGAGGATGCCTTATCTACCATAAAAAGCTGTCACTATTTGGGATTTGACTAAACATAGAAGTTAGCGTTTATATTCAGTTAGTTGAAGTTATACTCATCTGTAGCTAATGGATTTACTTCCTTGTTGAACAAACTTTTTGTTTGTTTATGCACAATATAATTTTTTTTTCTTTGTTTTGGTCTGCCTTCAGTTCAAGACATTATCTCAGAGAATAGAAGAAATTGAAATTGATGTCTATCGGAGCCTTGAAAAAATAAAAAATGAGCCATCTGAGGGATCCACTTTTTTCCGAGACTGCCTTATGGAATGGAGGGTGCGTTTACTACGTTATCTTTCTTAATTCATTCAGTCATAATGTAAGCTGAGGTTTGTGGAAACTGAAAATGAGTTGCTCGACAGATAAATTCTTTTATGCTGTTGGATTTGTGATCACATTGTATAATTTCTGATGAATGTTTTTTCTATAAAAAATTTTATGTGGAGAGCCTCTCAGTAAGAATTAAAATTTTATGTTAATAGGATATAGAGCAGGTACTTCCACTGTGGTGTTTGCTTCTTCCATATTTTTCATAAAATTTTCAATATGCTGAATGCAGGAGTTGAATACAGCGGAGGACTTCATTTCATTTTATGAGGAAATGATGCCATTTGTACAGACATTACCTTTGGTGCTCTTGCACAAGGAAACTATTTTCTCTAAACTTCTTTGTAGATTACAAATGGTGGCACGACTATCACTTGAGCCTATTCTCAGGTAGACTGCAGTTATGGTTCGTTCCTTATTTGACTAGAAACATATAAAAAATATACGATTTGAGTGTGCTGATGGTATATGTTGACTATGTTATTTAGGCCATGCATTGTCTCTCTGTTCATTGTGGTTTTTGTTCCATTATTTTCTTCTACAAATTAGCTTTTGCGGAGCATAAGTGAAATTTATTGTTTGTGTGTACAGATTGATGGCAGCATTGTCTAGAGACCTCCTTGAAGACTTCCTTTCGTGAGTTTCTTTCCCTTTTTTTTTTATAATTGTAATGTAATTTTTTTCCATTTTTTAGTCTGTTACCTTGTAGCCTTGTGGTTGTTTTTGTCTATGTATTCAAATGCTTAAGAAGGGCTTAGCATGTTGAGAAAATCTCACATATTGAATGGATTAGCTTTAATTTTGGGTTATTAGTTTTCATTCAAGTTCATTGCTAAATATTTAGGCAAAAAGTGATCAGAGATGTAAAAGGCTTGGAACATCAACATATTTGAGCTTGTAGATTATGCTGGTTGCACTCCATGTGCATCATCACCCCAAATTTCATTGTTTTGTCACAAATATTTGTAGCCTTACTTCAGTTCTGCTTAATTACAGCAATCCCTGAGTTAGATTTTTAGATGTTTCTTTGAATAATTAGAGGATTTCAAAAGGAACGCTTTATACGTTGCAGACAGATGAGGAAAATGAAAATCTGGAAAGCATTGAATCATAAATTCAAAAATTTTGTATGATACATGTTGCTTCATACTTTTTATTTCATAAGTCCAGAAAAATAGTTTCACGATGCTAATCTGGGAAGATTCCTTTTAATTTCTTACAGTAGCTTTTTCATTTGAACCTTTAGGGGTGTATTATCATTCAAAATCTTAATATCCTTCACTTTGCATAATTTTATTTGCATTTCCTGTTTGGCCAGGTTTTTACCCAGGTTTGCTGATTCTTTGGTCTCTCTTCTTAAAAGTGGTGCTGACAGGGAGCCAGAAATCATTGAGCAGGTCTAATTACGGAGCCATTCATCTGCTTATGCCTCTTATCATATAGTATTCACCTTGTTGGAATGACTTGTTTAACAGAAAAATTCACTTTAAACATGTGATCTTTTTATGCAGATTTTCACTTCTTGGTCATACATGCTGATGCATTTGCAGAAATATATAATACGGGACATTGTATATGTTCTCAAGTATGTTTTTTATTAGCTCTATAAATTGCTTTCTCCAAGTAAAATGCTTTCAATATGCTGACACTTTTGTCGAACGCAGTCATGGAGAAGATCAACTTCAAAATGTTTTGTTTGCTAGGAAAGGATATGAGACTTAAGTTTCTGTTTCTGATCAAAATTTGAGCACGATCATTTACATAATTTGTTATTTATTGTTATTTGGACCTATTAAGTAAGATACGAAAATGCAAGGATTCTTAAGTTTGCTAATTTCTGGTTTGTAACTGTATCTATCACCTGACTCCAGAGTGCAGCTGAATCCATGTGCTTGAGTAGTTTGGATTTAAATGGATAAATCAATCAACTCATTACTTTCCTAAGTGTTTTTTATTTTTGTGAACTAATGAGAGTGAGATTTGCCTGAAAAAATAGAGTCCAAATATTTGCTTCTTTTGAAGAAGTAACATTGCAACTATTTCTCAAGAGGATTATAGTAGTGATAGAAGATTATAGTAAGAATGACGAAGCAATAACAAATGGTTCATTTTATGTATCTGTATCTGATTTATTTTATAGATAACATGGTAAATTTTGACAATGGCATGTAAGTCATAGAATTTCATCAACTTTGACTCAACTGGAAAATGATTTAGACTCTTTTGCAAGTAATTGAAGTTCTGTATTCAGTCAGTTGTGTGAGACTACAAAAGATCTCATTAAGAATGATCATTTATTTCCCAAATATTGGTCTCTTAACAACATTTCTTGCTGGGCCTATAGTTCTGTGAAAGTAGAAAGAAAACATTTTAGCTTCAAAATGATCTAGTTGTTAATGGCATCCAACTTTAAAATTACAGCAAGTTATATGGTTAAAGTTTTAGAGTGTACTGCTGTTTCAGTTCTTATATAATTTGTTGTCTCCACCAAGATTCAAACCCTGGTAGAGGAGCATGTTTTAGACATCCTCTCCAATGAGCCAGAATGCCATTGATAATACTGTTTCAGTTCTTACTCTTATTTTGGATGCTTTGTGTGGTTACTGAATTTATGCTGTCCAAACACATGATATGTCAAATGCAGATCATGTTGTCATACTAGATAATTGGTTGTTTATGCTTTTATTATAGCAGTGAACTTAGTTTTGGTTTTTCTATTGAAGAACTAGGAGAATCTTCGATCTCTGTATCTGCTGGCACTGATCAGCCATTTCTCCTAAATATTTTTTACCTTTTTTTTTTTGAAGGATCACAACAAAATTAAGATATTATCCAAAGAGTTACGTAATAGAGATCATGGCAGCAGCAACATCATTCTTGCTGAGAAATGCTCCTAAGGAGCAACATAGGAAAGGTATGCCCATTTTTTAGTGTGTTGGAGATGTACTTTTTTATAATAAAACACAGGTTTTGCAGAAACTTATGAAATATATGGCCTTATTGTAATGCATAAAGGAGTTAATTTGGTTTTGAATAGCATTTCATGTTGGTTTTGATCTCTTCTATTCACATGTTTTGCTGTATTGTTTCAATATGAAATCCAAGTTTCACCTAAAGTTAACAATGGGCAAAGTTTTGCTTTTCAGGTATCCGAAAGATTATCCTTGAGGTTGTGAAGAAACCAGTACCTCAGCGGAAATCTGGTGTCAGCGCTTTACTTTATCATGTTACGAGAGGAACATCGTCAAGGTTTCATTCAAAGGCAGAAAGTATACTGTGGCTTTTGACTGACAACTCAACATTTGCCATTGGTGATAAATTTGAACAAGGCAAGCCTATTAATACTATCCTCGGACCTAATTTCATTTTATACTTCACTCTTCGTTTGTTATTGTGCTACATAACAATTCATAAAGTTTATCTTCTTCATTTGAGAATAAATTCCACCGTGACTTATTTCGTGAACTATATATAAATCCCTTTTTTTTCCCCCTTTTGTATTCTTTCTTCTCTATTGAGAATAAATTCCCCTATAAAGCAAGCATGAGACTGAGTGTTAGGTTGGAATTAGGGATGAGGTGTTTTTGAAACTATCATGTTAAATTAGGACTCGATTTACAGAATGAATGCCCCAGTTGAAGATTATCATGCACTATAATTATCCTAAAACC
This sequence comes from Erythroxylum orinocense, assembly GCA_025531955.1. Lineage (NCBI taxonomy): Eukaryota > Viridiplantae > Streptophyta > Magnoliopsida > Malpighiales > Erythroxylaceae > Erythroxylum > Erythroxylum orinocense. The sequence continues at coordinate 3,143,316 of JANZLX010000211.1, forward strand.
ACTTAAGAAAGCTGTAAAACTATACTCATCTCAACAAGATATTGTGAAATTTATCTTCAGCTAATTTTTTTGTTATTGATGATTATGCAGACTATTTTATCCCGCTTTGCATACTGTTTTAACGTTTTATTCAAGTTTCCTTAACTACTTTTGGATTCCTATAATGCACTTATTTGGTACTTAGGCAAGTCATAAATAAAAAATATGGGTAGAGAAATTTTAAAATGAAAAGATCGATTACGATGGCTTGTCCATCCCACACCTTAGAAATCTTCAAATCTAACATTTCCACTGACAGACCTTGTCTTCTCATTTATGGAATAGCTACTTGGTTGAATTAAAGGACCACAATTTATTGCATAAAATTTGTTATCTTAAAAATTTAGATACCATAATTTGCTATTTTTGCATAAACATGGTAGCCTGCCCCAGCCCCCTCATGAAACTTTGTTATTGGGTTAGCCATAGACTTTACATGTTTTTAGCAATTCCCATGTCATCATCAAATAATACAATTCTTGGATAAGAATCTACTGCAGATACTGCTATACAGAAAGCTGAGTATGACATTCTCATATACCTAGAGTATACCTTTTTGAAGTTTCCTTTTGGACAATTAGGACAAAGTGATGCAAATATTAGACTCAACTTATCTGACTTAAGATGTAGAAGTTTCTGCTAGTCAGGGACCTCCTATGTGGCTATCTTACAATTTCTTGTGGTTTTGTCAGAATGATTACATCTAATCTTAGCCATATTGGCAAATCCAATTGTCTGCTCAAGCCAAATAACACTAGGATGATATCCCTAAACTTGCTTTTGTTAAGAAAAAGGGAGGATAAGCTGCTCACGATAACTACATCAGTCGTACTTTCTATTTGCTGCTAAGAAACTGGAAGATGTGAGAGAGCTCCAGCCAGAGTGTGAATATCATAACCAGCTAACTTTGTAAATAAGTTCACGAAGCAATAGTGTAATTGTCTTTCATGGGTGAATGGCTGATTGCCTACTAGGTTATGATAGCTTCCAATTTTTATTTGTTTCTAATCTGTCTTCCCCTTGCAGGAGCTGATACTGTTATTGAAGTTATGAGCTCTACCTTTGAGAGATTGTGTGAAGAGATAGAACAGAAGGAGTTAGTTCTGATGTGGAACTGCCTCTATCAGAGGATAGATGGTTGTGTGACCAATTGTTACTTACTGCACTTAAGCCGGCTTTTATCATTGTTTTTATTTGCTTTACGGAGTAATTATAGGCACACGATGGTTGGTGAGCTCCGAAGTTCCTCATGAATTTTAATTTGTTTATTATCTGTTTGAACTCTTTAACATTGGAATATATTTCTTCTTAGCATGTGGATTTCCAATTTTAAACTGCCACTATCCTGTGCAGATTATCAACCTATGCTTGATTGTGTGGGATCAATTATCAAGAAATTTATTGTGTCCACCAGTGTCTCAGATGGAAAAGAGCATTTACCCGAAGTTATTGATAAGGTTCTAATGCTAATGTTATGCATTCTTGACGGGCTTAACCATTTAAGAGATATATCTGCCATCTCTCATTGTTCATTGCAATGGGCTCCTGTATTTCATTTGCGAAACCCAAGGTAATCGCTACTAGTCTATGTTGCATCGTTTCTGCTGTTCTGCTATTATTTAACTGATAAATGTTGCTTGTTTTCAGGTGTTTGACTTTTATCAGTGAACTGCTGAAGAAGGATGTGCAAGTACTATATGAATTCAGATTCAATGTCTTAAGGTAGCATAACATCTTTATTTTCTTAGTCAAATTAGAAAGATCTTAACAAGCTGAGATTATTGACATTTTCATTGGACATCAGTGTGTTGAATGACTTGATAGAAACATCCCAGGAAGACGTTGTGTTTCTGCTTTTATCCTTATGTGAGAGAGTACAAAAGGAAGCTTTAGGCACTAGCTTCTTCAATGGAACATCTGAAGACCTTCCGAATATTCGTAGTTTCCTGCAGAGGACCATCTGCTCCTGGATTGAAATTATCAACAGTAACGTTCACGATGACACAATATCATCTGTAGTAGATGAGGCCAATGTGGCTCAGCTGTGGGCAGTTATATGCTGCTATCCTCATATGATGAATATCCAAGAAAGGTCATACCTTATGAGAGACTTGATAGACGCAATTGATCGCCTTCTGATTAATGAATCTGGTTTGTTTTTCAAACTTTATTACTTTGTTGTTATGTATATTTATTGTGGCATTGATCAGTATCATAGGATGTACCTCATCTCAAGAATTTATAGATGTGAGTCCTTTCAGTTGTTCTTGTTACTTCCGAATGAATGCCTAATAGTAAATTAGATCCTTTAAAATGTGGAATGATAACTATAGTTTTGCCGAAGTCATAATCAGTATATTCGAAAAAATTAAATGATACCCCTTAACTCTTTATGAATATAGAAAACGAACTATATTGTGATAAGAAAAATAAAAAATATATATTCTTTTATTAGAACTTTAGCCTGATTGGGGGACTGTTCTTGTGCTGTTCTTTCAGAAAATATTGCAGCTATCTCGAGACATGCTTGGCAAAGCCTTGTAGGTGCTGCTTTATGTTCCTTTTGCAAGTATGGTAACAAGTCCGGAATTCAAGAAACAGTCAATGTTCTACATCTTGCAGAAAAACATAAAACATCACGTCATGTCTTGTCTGCTATTGCTGATTATTTGGATTACACATATGGGTAGGTTGATTTGTTTCGTTGTTCTGCGCATCGTGCAAAGCCTGCTTTTTATGGATGACATTTTCCATTTATTATGATTTGCTTGCTGTAATTTGATAGGCCTGTGCTGGAACCAGATGGCAGGCATAAATTATATCCTCCTGAGTTTGAAGCAAGAAATGTCGCAGATGCAATAGGAACATTTGCTGGTAACCTGTGCAACATAGACAAGGAAATTCGTGTTTCAACTCTTCGAATTTTGTGTCACTACGAACCACAAGCTTGTGTAATGTCTACTGAAGATGAGCCACCTGAAAAGAAAATGAAAACTGAAGTTCCTAACTCTTCTGATATGTGTGGCAATGGTGGTGATGTGCGTATATCATTGTTCTTTCATATGACAACTTCATGCTTTATCCAAGCATATTCTGGCTAATCTCTTTCAATTTCCAGGTTCTTCAGCTACTACTCTTAATTGAGTCAACTCCTTTGTCAGTATCTACCAGCAGGAAAGTCATCTTATTGATTTCTAGAGTACAGATGACTCTCTCTACTGGAAGGGTACCAATAGCTTATATACCCCTTGTCTTGAGTGGGATGATTGGCATATTCTACAATCGTTTCAATTATCTGTGGGATCCAGCATCTGAATGCCTTGCAGTTCTCATTGACAAGTACACAAGAGTTGTATGGGACAAATTCATTAATTATGTTGAACAATTGATATCTGTTTTTTTGATGTCTCATGATGAAGATAGTGGAAAAATTGCTGGACTGGTTGAGAAATCCAGTGGTATGTGCTAATGGTTCCTCATTAATGCAGTTATTGAACTATTATGTTTTCAACTTTGTTAATGTTATTTTATCCGAGATGACCATATCGGACAGTTCAGTGAAGTACATTTGCTGTTGAAGTCACTACCAATTTTGCAAGTTGTGTTCTTTAGAAACTCATAGGTGGCTAGTGTGCATCCTTGCAGCCCTTTTAGCAAGAAAATGAAACTGAATACTTCCTTTGCTTTTTGTTTCCAGAACTGATCAGGCATTTCAATTCTTTTCTGGCCCCTGAGTTTGATAGCACTCCACATTCAACTGTTATATCTTCATTGCTTCAATCCTTGCAAAAACTCTCTTCTTCTGCTGAATCTCATTCTCGACAAATTGTACCACTATTTTTGAAGTTTTTGGGTTACAATAATGACAATTTGGTGAGGTAGGTATTTTTCTATGACTTTGTTGGTTTATAGAATCATTATTTGGTTTAAATAATATATAAATGGAAAATTTATTTAACTGTTGGTGCATTTTTTAGTGTCTCAACTTTCAGTTCAGATGCTTGTAAAGGCAAGGAGTGGAAAGGCATCCTGAAAGATTGGCTGGACTTGCTGAAACTTATGCGAAATCCCAAAGCTTTTTACCATAGTCAGTTCTTAAAAGATGTTTTAAGTTCAAGGTTGGTGCAGCTTTAATACATACTTTGCTTTTAGAAATTGGTTCCTCAATGTTTGCTATATTGAATCTAAAATATCATTGACAAATGTCATCATTTCGTTTTCCAGACTTATTGAGGAGAATGATGCTGAAATACAGATGAAGGTTCTAGATTGTCTTTTAACTTGGAAAGATGATTTCTTAGTTCCTTATGAACAACATTTGAGAAACTTGATCAGTTCAAAACAACTGAGGGAAGAACTGGTGACGTGGGGTTTAAGCAGAGATTCCGGTCTCATTCAAGAAGATCACAGAGTTAATCTTTTGCCCTTAGTTATTCGTATTCTAATGCCAAAAGTGAGAAAGCTTAAGACACTTGCCTCTCGAAAGGTATTCTTATTTGAATCCTTACTAATCTCATTGCCCCTACTTTCTGTTGGTTTTATGTTTCACTATCTGCACCTTTTGTTGACATATGTAAATTCTCTCTCTCATTTTTAGCACACAAGCTTGCACCACAGAAAGGCTGTTCTTCGATTCATAGCTCAACTTGATGTCAATGAAGTTGCTCTCTTTTTTGTATTGTTGACAAAGCCCCTGTATAGTGGATCAAGTCAAACCAATGGTACCATAATGTTTAGTTTGACCTCGCCTCATGGTTTTAGCAGTGAATATTCCCCATCGACTATCTTGAAGGACTTGGCCTTGGAAAATTCGACAATCTTATCGTTGAAAAAGAAATTTGGTTTTCTGCATGTTGTTGAAGAGATTCTTGGGGTTTTTGATGAATCACTTATCAAACCTTTTCTGGATTTATTGATGGGATGTGTTGTTCAAATACTGGAAAGCTGCTCTTCTAGTCTTCATGTTGCAAAGGCTGCTGGAACTTCTGCAGTGCAAAGTGTGTCCTCAACCAACTTGGAATTGCATGAAAAAGAGAATTCAGCAGAAAATCATATGCTGGTAAATCCTATTACATGGAGTATACCGATTACTGATTAGTAAGAAGATGTAAAATTGCTAGTGTTGGTGCCATGCATATTAGTAGTCTTCTTTTGTATGTTCTACCGTGTGGGAAGCATAGTTTCTTGTTGTTCATGTATCCACAACCCAGTTGTGGTGGTAAGAAGGAGGATTTTAGGTTTTTTGTTGTAATTTTTTATCTATATCGAAAAAATCATTTTCTAAGAACATACTTCATTGATTAATTTAATTATTATGTCACAACTGGCAGTGTTAATGAAAGTTGTTTCCACTTGCAGGCCAACACATCTTGCCAGCAGCTTAAGGACATGAGGTCTTTGTGCCTAAAAATTGTTTGTCTAGTACTAAATAAGTATGATAATCATAGCTTTGGTTGTCAATTTTGGGACATGTTTTTTACATCAGTGAAACCTTTAGTAGACAGTTTCAAGAACGAGGGGTCTAGTAGTGAGAGGCCAAGTTCACTGTTTTCGTGCTTTTTGGCTATGAGCAAAAGCCATTATCTTTTACCCTTGTTAAATAGGGAAAAGAACCTTGTTTCTGATGTGTTTTCAATTCTAACTGTCAAGACTGCTTCCGAGGCAATTATATCTTGTGTTCTTGAGTTTATTGAAAACCTTTTGAATCTTGATGAAGATTTGGAAGATGGAGATAGTGTTGTAAAAGGGGTTCTTCTGCCAAACCTGGATGAACTTGTCCAAAGCTTGCATTCTCTCTTTCAGGGGGATAATGCAAAAAAACGGTAATTATCATACACTTCAATGATTACGTCCTTTGATTCTTTTATTCATTAGGAATTTGATGAAGTTTAATCATGTAACTCAATTACATTTAAGTATCTAATGTGAAATTATAATCTATATTTTGGCTTAAGATGAAACCTGGAAGGCTCTTACACCAGGAAATGGTAACTTTTTGTCCTGAGATGACTAGTTTGCTCTGGGTCGTTTATTGTACCTAGGTTACTGTTGTGTTAATCTAGCTTTTTCACATCCAATTTTGCATAAATAAATAACAATAAAAATCCAATCACTCATTGGTGTGCTCTGTACCAGGAAATTGACTAAATATCTCGAGGATAAGCACATTAGCATTTTCAAATTGCTGTTGAAGTATGTAACAGATCAGTTACTGGCAAAGAAGATTCTAGATGTCTTGCTTCCATTATTAACAAATTCGAAGAATTTTGGTAAGAATATTTCCTTAATCTAGTATGAATCTGTGAATATAGTATGAGTTTACCACCACTTGGCTTCTGTGGTGATATATGATGCTTAATTGATTTCTGCAGGTGTCCATATTGAGATTTTGGAAGTCATTCGAGATCTCATTCCAATATCAGGAAAGGATTGCAGTACAAAGATTCTTACAACTGTCTCTCCACTTCTGGTATCTGCTGAACTGGATATGCGCTTGTGCATTTGTGATCTTCTTGATACCCTTGCAAAAACTGATCCTTCCATTGTATTGGTGGTAAGCTTTATGTTTTGTTTGTCTTTTGGGTTCTTTCTTTCATAGAAACTTAGGACTGTATTTTACTGAAGATCTTATTGCTGTTGAAAATGTAGGCAAACTTCGTCCGTAACCTGAATGCAACCTCTGCTGAAGAACTTGGTGGTCTTGATTATGACACCATAGTGAATGCTTATGAAAGGATTGGGGCTGGATTTTTCCTCTCAGTTCCGGAAGACCATGCATTAATTGTTTTATCACATTGCATATATGATATGTCCTCGGAAGAATTAATCTTAAGAAATAGTGCTTATAGGTCACTGCTCTCTTTTGTTGATTTTTCTGCTCTAACTCTTGGTGCGGAACTTAAGAATCACTGTGGAATGGATGGGGAGATGACAGCAAGTACTGAAGGTTGTTGGATAAGAGTAGGAATTCAGCAAATGGTGAAGAAGTTTCTTTTGAAGCATTTATGTTAGGAAGGTATTATAAACCCCCAAATATAGCTGGAGTGCTGGGATTTTGTTTCTGAGTCCATTTGATTTGCAAATAACTGGTTTAAACTGAGAAACATCCAAGCCTTTGAACTTATTACTAATTTTGTTGTTTGAACAAAAAGCATAACTTGGTTCCTTCAATTTGCTGTTTGAGAAAGAAGTAAATGAGAACATTTCTTGGTGAAATGTACCAAATGCTTTCATTGTTATATAATGTAGAATTTTTCGGCCACAATCGTTGTTTAATTTTTTATGGGCTTTGGTTAAACAAAAAGGTTTGGCAAGTGATATCCGAATGGGTAATAGATATATGTACACATTAACATATTATATACTTATGACTAGTTTAATATACACTTATGATGTACATTTGATATTAATTAGTTTATTATGATATGTTTGTAAATTGTAATTAAATAATACATTGTTTCTTGTGATATATGAATAATTATTAAAATTAATGATATACTAAAAAAATTAAAGAATTATTAAATAAATAAAATTTATAAATAATATTAAATAGTTATTAAAAATTGTATTTTAGAAAATAATTATTAAAATTAAAAATTTATTAAATTAAAATGAATTTTGAAAATATAAAAAATAATACTATCTATGATGTTTTTGTATAAGCGTTGTAAAAAGCATTTTGTGACGTTTTTAAAAATGTTGCAAAATATAACTTTCCGTACATAAAGACCAATTTTGCGACATTTTGATGAAAATATTAAATATATTTTATTGTTTATTTAACTCAATTTATATTTAATTTAACTATTAAATTAGTAGATTGTATTAGTATTATTGTTATTATAAAAATGCATATACTATCTTTTTATTACATATTAAATAAGTAACAGTTTGTGAGATATATTCTTTAAAATAAATTAATAATTAAAATTAAATTCATGACTCTTCTTAAGTAATTATTAAAATCTATTAACACTATTTTAACTAATACTTTTTCAGAAAGTATCTTTGAAAAATAATTAACTATCAAAAAAGTTCTATTACTATAAGTCAAATTATACATTGTATTTGATAAAGGCCCTGTTTGGCAATCAGCTGATAGCTGATTCTATCAGCTGTTAGCTG
>JANZLX010000211.1:3151578-3186779 GCA_025531955.1 Erythroxylum orinocense
AAATAGTGCTTATAGGTCACTGCTCTCTTTTGTTGATTTTTCTGCTCTAACTCTTGGTGCGGAACTTGAGAATCACTGTGGAATGGATGGGGAGATGATAGCAAGTACTGAAGGTTGTTGGACAAGAGTAGGAATTCAGCAAATGTTGAAAAAGTTTCTTTTGAAGCATTTGGGCAATGCAATGAATGCAGGAAGCTCTGTTAGGAAGGTATTATAAACCCCCAAATATAGCTGGAGTGGGGGAGTGTTGGGATTTTGTTTCTGAGTCCATTGGATTTGCAAATAACTGCTTGAAACTGAGAAATGTCGGAGCCTTTGAACTTCATCTTAGTATTACTAATTATGTTGTTTGAACAGAGAGTATAACTTGGCTCCTTCAATTAGCTGTCTGAGAAAGAAGTAAATGAGAACATTTCTTGGTGAAACATACCAAATGCTTTCATTGTTATATAATGTAGAATTTTTTCGGCCACAATCGTTGTTTAACTTTTTGTGGGGTTTGGTTTAAAAAAAGGGTTCGGCAAGTGATATCGGAATGGGTAATAGATACTACTTAGTCTTTGAGTGATTTTCATAATAGATTTCAATGGTTTCAGGAGTGGGTCGAGCTACTGCGAGAAATGGTGTTAAAGCTTCCAGGGGTGTCAGACCTTAATTCACTTGGAGCTTTGTGTTCAGAAGATGTTGAACAGGATTTCTTTAACAATATTACGCATTTACAGGTCTTGGACTTCACCTTATAATGGTTGTCTTTTATCAATTAATCCATACCACAAAATTGCTAGGGCCATTGTTTTTCATTCAATATGTTGTGCTAAGATTGATGTTCATAGGGATTCGGCCTTTTCTTCAGAGGCCATAGAGTTGTTATTTATGTGTATCAAATTACACTGGCCCCGCTGATTCATCCTGAAAAACCTTAAACTGATCCAAGAAGTGGTTGGATCAATTAGGAAAAAGCACAAATGTGCAACTGGGCCAAAAAAATCAATGATCCAGTTCCTTCAACCTGAAAGTGCCTGACCTTAAACAGTTTGACCAAGTCTTTTCCTTCTTTTTTTTCAAACATTTTAATGTGAATACTTTGTCAGATTTGAGCTTAGAGATCAATCCAACATGGTCTTGTCTTTCTTATGGACATAAAACATGGCCTTAACAAAAATATGATATCTTAGGCATTCATTTTGTTTACCTAGTAATTGACATAAGTTTTCTTGTTTTTGCATATCAGAAGCTCTTCCCACAAAAATAAATGTGTAATTCATTCATATTTAATTGCCCTATTTCTGCCTTAATCTGGATTGAGGAAAATTGAACCTTTATGCAGAGAATGGTGATATTCAGATAAGGGTCATCTGTTGAAAATAATATCTAATGGAGCCCACCAAATTTCACTATTATTAAACAGTCCAAAAAACCCTTTGATTGGCCATTATGTCCGTCCTTATATCTATCAGCAGTCGAAAACATAGTTGTTGCATGCAAAAAGTAGTCTAACAGATGCTACTCCTTGATTTTTTTTGTTAACAATATTCAGTACCTGTTTTGTTGCAAAAGATTGATTATTTAGCTTCAATTTATGAATTTTCACGAGTTGATATAGGCAAGGGTGAAAGGTCAATGGAATTTTGTATTAAAAATAATTGTCTTGGACTGCAATAATTTTGGATATGTAGTCCTTTTTGGTAGAAGTGCTGGTGGATGGCTTAACTTCACCGTGCCAAAACTAGGAGGTTAACTTTAATGAAATTGCCTTCATTGCTTGTCATCTAACATAAGAGATCTCTGAACATATTTGATGTTGAATGCGTCTGTTTATTATTGCTTAAGATGCCTATATGCTCTACTTTGGTGTTGCAGAAGCACAGAAGAGCAAGGGCGCTTGCACGTTTCAGTAATGTTATCAGAAAAAGCAATATGTCAGAGGTAATTATTCCACTTTATCATGTGCTGAAGTCAACATTTTTACCTGGTTGAAATTTATGCTGAACTATTGATTTTTCAGGCCATCATAAATAAAATATTTGTGCCCCTATTTTTCAACATGTTGCTTGATGTAGAAGATGGCAAGGGGGAGCATGTTAAAAACGCATGCTTGGAGGCCCTTGCCTCAATTTCTGCTTGCATGAAATGGGGGTCATATTATGCATTATTGATCCGATGCTTTAGAGAGATGAGCTTGAATCTGAAGAAGCAGAAGATGTTATTGCGACTAATTTGTGCTATATTGGACCATTTTCATTTTCTTGGAACTTGTTCAACCCAAGATGTTAAAGAAGGTACAGATAGCAGTTTTTCAACAACTCCTCAAAAAACTGCTAGTTCTGATACCGTCACTGAAGTACAAGCTTGTCTCCGTAAAACTGTGTTCCCAAAGATACAAAAGTTGCTGGGTTCTGATTCTGATAAAGTCAATGTCAATGTCAGCGTTGCTGCACTGAAAGTGCTAAAGTTGCTTCCTGCTGACATGATGGATTCACAACTTCCCAGTATCATTCACCGCATTGCAAATCATTTAAAGAGTCGTATGGAGAGTTCTCGTGATGAGGCTAGGCTTGCTTTGACTGCTTGTTTGAAGGAGCTTGGACTAGAATACTTGCAATTTGTTGTTGGGGTTTTGCGAGCTACTCTTAAGCGAGGATATGAACTCCATGTGTTGGGTTATACTCTCAATTTTCTTTTATCAAAGTTTCTTACAGATCCCATCTGTGGGAGATTAGATTATTGTTTAAAAGATCTTGTCTCAGTGGTGGAGAATGACATTCTTGGAGATGTTTCTGAAGAGAAAGATGTGGAGAAGATTGCTTCTAAAATGAAGGAAACGAGGAAGCGAAAGTCATTTGAAACCTTGAAATTGATAGCCCAAAGCATAACATTCAGAAGTAATGCCTTGGAACTTCTTTCCCCCATTACAGCTCATATTCAGAAGCACTTGACTGCAAAGCTCAAAATCAAACTCGAAAATATGTTACACCATATTGCGCTTGGTTTAGAATGCAATCCGTCTGTAGATCAGACTGATCTCTTTATTTTTGTTTATGGCCTGATTGAGGATGGAATAAATGAGGAAAATTCTCAGGGTATTTCTTCAATTGTGGAGAGAAGTGGTCATCATACTCAGGTTCAAGATGCAAAACCAATTTCTTCTAGCGGAGTGGTTGGTGGTAGACCGGTGTGCTCACATCTTATTACTGTGTTTGCTCTTGGGTTATTCCATAGCCATATAAAGAAAGTGAAATTGGATAAAAACAATGGGCATCTTTTGACAATGTTGGATCCTTTTGTAAAACTTCTTGGCAGCTGCTTGAGTTCCAAGTACGAAGACATATTATCTGCATCCATTAAATGTCTTGCTCCACTTGTAAGGTTACCTCTGCCATCTCTTGCATCTCAAGCAGATAAAATAAAAGTCACATTGCTAGATGTTGCACAAACCTCCCCCAATGCCAATAGTCTTCTGGTGCAATCATGTCTAAGGTTGTTAACTGTACTTCTGCGGAGTACTAGAGTTACACTTTCCTCTGATCAGTTGCATTTTCTGATTCGCTCTCCATTATTTTTCGACCGTGAAAGCTGCTCTTCTTCTGTTGCCCTCTCACTTTTAAAAGCAATAGTTAGTCGCAAGTTAGTTGTCCCTGAAATCTATGATATTATGCTTCAAGTTGCAGACTTGATGGTAAAAGGTGGAGAGGATTCTCTTGGGAAGAAATGCAGTCAAATATTGATTCAATTTCTACTTGATTATCATCTTTCAGGAACCTATTTGCAACAACTGTTGGACTTTTTGCTCAGTAATTTAAGGCATGTATCACAAAAATGCCATTCTCTCTCTGTCTCTATAGGCACATTCACACATTTTATTATCCTTGAATAAAGATTTTTATTTTTATTTTGTATGCAGCTATGAGCATCCAACTGGTAGAAAGGCTGTCCTGGAAATGCTCAAAGACATAATAATCAAATTCCCAAAAGGCTTTTTGGATATACATGCATTGCCATTATTTATGAATTTGGTGATTTGCTTGGTCAATGACAATGACAATGAAATCCGCTCAATGGCTGCTAAAGCTATCAAACTTTTGACTGGGCGTGCTAGTCAACATTTACTTGATACAATACTCGAGCTCAGTCTATCTTGGTACATGAGTGCCAAGCCCCAACAGCAAGCACCTGGTGCACAGGTAAATACTTGTAACAAGTTTATCGACTTAACTGTTTCCAGGATCTCAGCTCTTGGGAAACTTACATGTTAAATTAAATACATCAATGAGCGGGAAGGGAAAAGAAAAGGTGCAGTAGACTTTTTTCGAAGTATGGATGATAGGCAATGTGTTTTAGTTTAGGATTTATTTATGTTAGTAGTCTGATTTTCTATTTTAGGAGTTCCACTCAAATAGGGTAAAGAAAATGCTTGCTTCCTTTGCTTTTAAGGATAAGTGGGAAAAAAGTCTATATGTTGAAGTTGTACATTCAGTTAATGGAATAACAGTCGTTTTTCTTTTCCAAAATTTTGAACTTTCATATTTCTTCTGGGAGTGATTTTTAGGTTTTGGAAAGATCCTTAGGTTTTTAGCGATCACTTCTGAAAGCCATCAGTGTGATACTAAAAGTTCTGTTTGTTCAAACCTTTGAAGTGGTCTTAATTCTTGTTGCAACTCCTAAGAGTAATTCTTAGACCTGTCATTTTCTTTTTAGTTCCTTAGTTACACAGTCTTCAATTCTAAATTCCAGCAACTAAAGCTTACCTAGGTTCCAGCAACCTAAATTTTCAGCACTACAGATCTTAGGGACTGTGGGAAGCATACTGGACCTGGTTATGCAGAGTGCATATTTGAATTTGCGACCTGCTAATGATGGTAGCCCTTTATCCTGGATTAAGATCTAATAATATTGGATCTTTTGAAAAAAAAAAATGGTGTCACGGGAATAGTGGAGAAAATTTTCTGAAGAATACTATATTCTAACGAGATGATCTTACTGGAAACTCATCCATCTACTTTGGGAGTAGTGGAGAGAAATAGCTGAAGAATACATATTCTAATGCGATGATCTTACTGGAAACTCATATCTGTCAGGTTTAGAATAGTGCCATGGTCTATGATATCATTCAAATTGTTGAAGTGAATGTAACTAAAAGCTAATAATTCCATGTGTTTATCGAGTTTTGTTTGTCTGGTTTAGCATGTCTTGTAACAGATGGTATCTCTTTACATTGTGCAGGCGTTGGGATTGCTGGTTGATGTCATAAGCACAAGGTTTCGAGACCATATCAGTAGTATATTACCTCTTAGCAGGAACATTTTGCTGTCTGCTGTTAATGCTGTCACTGACAGGCAGTCAGCAGATTTTTCTGGTGAAGGTGTTCCTAGATGGAAAGAAGCCTACTATTCGCTAGTTTTGCTGGAGAAGATCCTACATTGTTTTGGTGATCTATTCTTTACAAGGGAACTTGAGGTGAACTGAGTTTCATGTGACCTGTTTCCTAATTCATTTATTTTGCTATTCCAGCAGCAGCCTGTTATCTGTTTCTATTGGCTTTTTCTTTCACCTCAATGGGACATTGGAATGCCATGGAATTCTCTTTGATGTTAAAATCAACCAGATAAAATAAGAATTGTCACATAATATAGCAATATACAAAACAAATAGTTGAGGGATTACCCAGTTCTTTTGTGGTGGGAGGGATTGTCATGAAGGTTGTATAAAGTATAACTGTTTATAAACGATTAATGCATCCGGATGGCTGAGATTGGACGTTCTGAATGTTGAGATTAATCAAATTACCCATCCAATGCTCTAATCACTGGGTTATCACGTTAGTTTAATGCTTATATTTAAAGCATGCTGTTAATTGATTACCAATATTTAGATATCCAATGTTCCTGGCCGTTGTCATAGCTGTGGTAATCAGTAATTACTATGTTTTCCATCAATATTTTTTTTCTGCTTCACCTACAAAGAAATAGACTTGTGGAGATAATGGAATTAATTGCAATTGGCTTGAATTTTTGTCCAATATTTGTGAATTTTCTTTTTCTATAACACCCTTCAGTTAGTGTCATGCAACATGTTGCCTTTGAACTTACTCAATTTTCCTGTTGATGTGTGGTGCTAATTTCCAGGATATATATGTTACAATATGTGAATTTTTGGTACATCCACATCCATGGTTACGCAACATTTCAAGCCGCGTTGTGGCTTCTTACTTTGCTGCCACAACGAAGGTCAAAAGAGAGAATAATGAGAACTCAATTGTAACGTTTAGCCTGATGAGACCAAGTAAACTTTTTATGGTAGCTGTTTCTCACTGTTACCAACTGAAAGTACACGCTATCGATGAGGCTTCAAGCAATCTCATTGTGGAAAATCTTGTTTTTGCAATTTGTGCTATCCATACATTGATGGGAAGAGCAGGACATGTACATCCCCACAAGTTCTGGTCTACCCTTGAGCAGCAAGATCAGTATCAATTTCTTAAAGCTTTTCAGTTGCTTGATTCAGGAAAGGCAAAAGGATTGTTTCAATATATTATATCTGATGTACATGAACACAATGACAGAGAAAAGTCTGAGAATCTTCGATATTTCTTTGTCTCTAATTTGCTTAAAAGTATGGGAAAGATTGCCCTTCAAAGGGAGGCTATACAGGTTGGTTGGCTAATCTAGGGATATTTTGTATAAATTCACTAAGCTTTTTTACAGACTGTTCCAAGTTTCTTAGATTTTTATCCTCACTTCTTTTATGCTTTGATTTGAATGTTTAATTGTTTTTGCCAACTGTTGCTATTTGTAGATGAAAATCGTCTTCAATTGTATTCGGAAAATTTCAGCACAAATCAATCAGGAAGACTGTCGTCAATATGCAATTGACATGCTTCTACCCTTGTATAAAGTTTGTGAAGGATTTTCAGGGAAACTTATTTCTGGTTAGTTTACTCTCTGTTGCGTCTGCTTCTAAGCTAATCTGTTTGCAAACATAAAGCATTGACTTGGTCTGAATTTTAGTTGGTTAACTGTTGTTGTTTGGCGCTTCTGGTTAACTGAATTACAGGAAGGAAATTCATTGAGGATAAACTATTAAAATGTTTTCCAGCATTCGATAAGCTATTGTGTTGATTTCAGTGGTACAATTCACTTTAATTGTAGAATATGCTTAACTTTTCCAATTCTCTTTTCTAATTTTTGTTCATATGCAGGCTTTTTATAACCAATTGAAGTTTTAGTAAATCTCAACTTTTCTGATATGACTTACAAATTCTTAAAAACTCTTGATACTTTGAAAGCTGTGGAGTTCAAGTTAATTCTTAAGTGTGGGTATTATCTGAAAGAAGGGTCAATCATAAGAATAGCTAGCAAGTTGTGAGTGACGAAAAAGAATTATTAACATATAAGCGAGCTTAAGTTCTTGCTTTAGTTCTCCCCCTCACAAACTACCGAAAGCCTCCAGGGTCGTATATCTAACTTGTTCACTTTTAATGTTGTTCTTGATTTCATTTGGAATGTGTATCATTATGGATTGACATTTGAGGCTTCGTTGTTTTTTCTAAAGACCATAATTTATACGAAGCCGCCTTTATCAACATGTTTTATGATCATTTCAACTAACTGGTTTAAAATGAGTGTTTCCTTCTGGTCGGTAGGGCTCTGTCTTTACTCGTAATAGCAGATGGTAATTGAATTTGATTGTTGTATTCTCGTAAGAGGTGATGTAGTTTTGTTCCTTTTTCTTTGTGCATCCTGACATGAAAGTCTGGTCTTTCTTTCAGATGAGTTGAAACAGTTAGCACAAGAAGTATGTGAAAGTATACGTAAAACTCTGGGCATCCAAGAATTTGTGCAGGTTTATAGTGAGATAAGGAAAAGTCTCAAGAGGAAGAGAGATAAGAGAAGGCAGGAGGAAAAGGTCATGGCTGTGGTTAACCCCACGAGGAATGCAAAGAGAAAGCTGCGGATTGCCGCCAAGCACCGTGCTCACAAGAAAAGGAAGATAATGTCAATGAAACTGGGAAGATGGATGCATTAAGAACTGAAAAGTTTGAACTTTCCCTGATTTTTTCAGTTCCTTGGTGTATAATTCGTGTGTTCTTCTGCAAAATATATGGCAAGTTCACTAATGTACTTGGAGCAGAATCAGTCCAAAGTTCTGCAGCTAAGCACACATTTTGTTGTGATCAAGTGTAGTGTTATAGAGGGAGGTTGATACTTGGTTTTGGTGGGAATTAACTAGCCTGGAAAAATTTTGTAGTGATTTTAGTTGTATAGTTAGTCCAGGCTTCTTCTGTAAAATATTTATTGGAAGATACTAAACATTGAAAGTAAGAACAAGTCATATTGTTGTAATGCTTTATAAGCACGACATGGTTAAGACTAGTCGTTAAAAAATTCAATTAGCTTGGCGAGTAAAATCTTTGCAACTCTTTAGGTCGTTTTTAATTTTCTGGCTTGATTTATTTTAATATCTCTTATTGTTAAAAATTGATCAATTTATTAGTTAATCGGTTGGTTTTACAAATTAGTCAATATTTATAAATAAAAATTAATTAATTAATTTTATTTAAAGGTCTTTTTTTATTAAACTTAAAATTTTTAATGAATAAAAATAGTTTTCTTTAATTATATATTAAAAATTTTAAATTTTATTCAATGTTTGTTTGGTTTTATGATTGTCGATTGAAGCTTTTAAATTTTAAACTTTTTAACTTATCAATTTAATTTTCGATTTGATTTTTAAAATATTAGTTGAGACCATAAATAAGCTAACATAAAGAATTTCATATGAACTAAAGATGAGCTTAAGTTTTAAATTGACTAGATTAACCAAAATTTAAGTTGTCAACGTCCACAAAATGTTTTGACAACATTGGCTCATCCATTTTTTTTTAGTATCATAATGAAACGTATATATATATTACGCTATTAATCGGGGAAAGAAAGTCCCGGCTATATCTTCTACTAGGATATTAAAGTAACCCATAGGCGGGTATCGATACCAATGGATACCAAAATCTAAGGATCTGGCATGATTTGCTAGTCAATCTGCAATTCGATTAGCCTCTCGGTATATATGTCTAGCTTTTACAGTCCATTCGCGGTTGAAAGGTTGTTAGATCCCTACAATTAAATTAGTGTGATCATCCATATTTAGTAATGCTTTAATGACTTTAAAGTCAACTAAATAAGTGGATTCATATAATTAAGGAACTAGTTTATTGTAGGCAACAAAAGGAGTACCTAAGAATTTCCATTTCCTCCTCTCTAATTATCTAAACAAGAATGGTTTATTAACATGTATGTCTCTAATTATCTAAACAAGAATGGTTTATTAACATGTATGCTCTTTGTTCGGCAGCCATTGAACTAGGATTATTAGATTTTAATTGAAGATAGATGAACTGGAGTTGAATGCTCTAAATCCAAACAACCTCTTGTTTGAGTACAAAAAATGGAGGTTTGGTTCAATTATAAAAATCTTAACCTTTTAACTTTTCAGTTCAGTTTTTAACTTTTCAATTCAATTTATAATATTTACCTTGTACATATAATAAATGTAACCATTAAAAATAATTGCTTAATTCTATTGAATGGAAATGGGTATATGAACAAGGTGGGATTTTGTGATCAATCAAATAATTTAAATCAGGATGGTTACCTTAATATATGGGATTGTACTCAATTAAATATTATAAATCTAAATAATCATATTAATCTACAAGATTTGTTATTAATTCATATTATTTACAGAATTGAATAAGAAACTAACTAGATGATTAGATAATCAAATAATTAAGAAAATGATTCCTTTAACTTGCCCTATGCAGATGGAGATCCTATAAAGAGTCTAATTTTGACCTTCAAAAATTGAAGGTAATTACGTAGAAGCGGCTTGATCAAGACATCAACTAATTGATTGTCTAAGAACATACAAAAAGTCAATAAATTTAGTGCATAAGGCTTTCCGTTTTGTGAAAGTTTGGAGAGGGTCATAATGTACGCAACCTTCTCTTTATATTTTTACAAAGAGACTGTTTCCGTAACTTAAACTTGTAATTTTATGGTCTCAAAAGAACAAAGCTCCAATTTTATTTTGTACTTGATCTCTAATAAAACGATACTCAATCACATTACACATGAATGAAAAATAGAATTATAATATAGATAAGTTGCTCCAACATTATTACAATAGATAAATATAGCATTAGGAATACTTCCTCGCCACTTTAGAAATCCATTTGCTTTTGTAGACACTTCTGCTCTCCTTATGTATTATGTTTTCAAGAAAAAAGTGTTCACTTGCTATTTTTATTATCTACTTGCACTTCTAGTGCTCCTTTTTAACTTATTTACTGTAATATTCGAAGACTTTTCCCGTCTCTTTTCCTTTTTAGTTTTTTTTAGTTTATTATTATTTTTGGATAGTAGATTTATATGGCTTTTCCCGTTAACACAAAAATCTCAAGCTCTCCTTTGGTTAAAAAATTTCAAAACAATCACTAAAACCCTTTTCTCTAGTGCTAGAAAAACCTTCCAATGCATTGGAGCTCATGAACTCATCAAAAATGCCTTTATTCACTCTCTCACCTCAAATGGAATTACCATTCACATTTCTTTCCCTTCAACTCCTCAACAAATGGCCTTCTTAAATGTTAAATCCGTCACATTACCAAAATTGTCCTCACATTTTTACTTTATGTTTCTCTTTGCAAACCCTTTTGGCTTGAAGCATTCTTTGATGTTGTCTATCTCATCAATTTTTACCTCACCTATCTTCATCATATATCTCTAGGTGAATGCTTTTCCATAACAAATTGAACCTTACCTTTCTTTTTGTCTTTTGTTGTGCATTTTTTCCCTTTTTAGCCAATACTTATCTTGACAAACTTTCATCCAAATTTATTCCTTATGTCTTTCTTGACTATTCCTCTTAATATAAAGGTTATCACTGTTATGATCCAACTACTTTTGAAATTTACATTTCTCGGCATGTTTGATTTCTTGAAAATGTTTTTCCATTTACTAGTCCTCCCACCACTTCTGCTTCTTTTTCTCCACCCTCACATGTTTCTTTATCTCTACCCTTCTCTCCACCATCTCCACCTCCCTCAGTTTCAACCTTTTCACCCTCATCCCAATAACCACCACTCCTTCCAACTGTCCATCCCATGACCACACGTACTTATGATAACACTCATACTCCTTGTAATTTTCCTAGCTACATTACTTACTCCATATTTACACAAAACCCTCATTGATCCCACATCCTTCACCCATGCCAACAAATTTCTCCATCGGCCCTAACCAATGTTTGACGAGTTCAATGCTCTTCATTGCAATCAGACGTGGACTCTTGTTTCCCCTCCTCTCAACACCAACATTGTTGGTTGTAAATGGGTCTTTTGTACAAGATTCCATCTTGCTAGTACTATCGTCCATTATAAAGCACATCTTACTACGAAAGGGTATCATCAAACTCCCAATGTTGATTATACTGCTACATTTAGTCCAGTTGCTAAACTCACCACTATTTGTATCATTCTCTCCTTAGCTATTTTCAATAACTAGGTCATTCGTCAACTTAATGTCAATAATATCTTTCTTTATGGCCTTCCCTCAGAACTAGTTTATATGTCTCAATCTCTTGGTTCCACAGACCTGCAGTATCCAAATTATGTCTATAAGCTTCACAAAGCCCTATATGGTCTCAAACAAACTCTTCAAGTTTGGTTTCATCGTTTGAGTCAAAATCTTCTTACTCTCAATTTTCTCTCCAAATATGATACTTTTCTTTTTATTCACAAAACCTCATCCTACATCACCTTCCTTTTAATTTATAGAGATGATATTTTGGTCACCGGATCTTCCCTTTCCTTCCTTCATTCACTCCTTCATTCATAATCTCTACTCCTCTTTCTCTGTAAAAGACTTAGGACCCATACATCATTTTCTTAGGATTGAAGTCCAGCCTACTTCCCATGATCTTCTATTTACTCAAATCTAGTATATCAAAGATCTTGTTCTCTCTATGGCTCTTGACAAGTCCAAACCTACACCTACACCTACACTTATCGCTCCCATTCTCCAACTTTCCAAAAATCATGGCATGTTATTTTCTGATCTCACTGAGTACTGAAGTACTGCAAGTCCACTACTCTTTCTTTACAGGCTTATTATGATCCTAACTGGGCCGGGTGTTTTAATGCTTATCGTTCTACTTCCGAATATTTTATCTTTTTTGGTCCTAATATATTCTTTTGGAATGTTAAGAAATAACCTACTGATGTAAGATCTAACACTTAAGCTGAGTATAGAAACATTGCTCTTGCCTCTGTTGAACTTTGTTGGATATTAAGAAGCACGGACATGGTAAAATGGAGCCGTGTCTGTGTGTCAGACACGTGTCCGTGTCGGACACATGTCTGATATAGACACTCATAAAGAGTGCCTATATATGCTTCATATTTTTTAAGAGGGGCTTATAAAGTACAAAATATGTATGAACTACCAAGATATTAAAAGTTTTGAAACATATCAATTAATATATATTATATTATGAATTCTGAATTTTTTCTTAATTCTAAATTATATATATATATACCGTGTCCACCAAATTTTAGAAGTTGATGTGTCACCGTGTCCGTGTCCGTGTCCGTATCCGTGCTTCTTAGGTTGGATATCTTCTTTTTTTTGGCAAACTTGGCTTGTCTCACCTTACGTTAACTCTATGGTGTGATAATCTTAAAGCTACCTTTCTTTCTTCTGATTTAGTCTCTCATGATTGCACCAAACAAATTGAAATTAATATTTACTTTGTTCGAGATCTAGTTGCTCAAAAGGCCCTTCACATCTGATATATTTGATCTCTGGATCAAATTGCTAATGTCATGACTAAGGCTTTGTCTTCTTCAACATTTCATAAACTTTCGGGATAAGCTCATAATCTCATCCGAACGTGTACTTAAGGGAGCTGATAATATATCTACCTAATTTTATCTCAAGTGTTTGTATTTTTTTAGTCCTTATCACTCGTAGGGATTATTCGCAATCTTTTGGTTACAATCTTTTTTTTTTACAAATGGAAAAACAAACTAAATCATCATTATGGGGTACACTACGCCTAACGCATTACGACTGAGAAGCTCCTGAATGCTAAAAGGGGGCTCTTAGAGAATATATAGGCTTGGGCTGATCAATCCAGCGAGGCGAGCAAGGTTGTCTGCGTACTGATTCCCTTCCCAATACACATGCTGGAGCTGTACCATCCACGCCTATTGCATCAGCTACAGAATTCCTATCGCCACAAAAGAAAACACTGTTAGTATCACTAGTGGAGCAGAGAGAATGTTAATGATCTCAAGTGAGTCGACTTCGACCACAACTTAGCGATATCCCATGTCCCATGCCAGCTAAAGGCTTGAGTGAACCCCCCAAAGTTTCGCAGCTAATGGCGAACCCCTACCGAGGAGTTGCTGGAAGCCCCCGGGTTCAACTCGCCATCAAAATTGACTTTCACCCATCCCGTTGGAGGCTTAATCCACCCTACGAAAGTACCCACTGGTACGTCCTGCGCTGGGAAAAACACAAACTTCCATGGTCCTAGCTCATGTAATCTCCATCACATAATCCATGATAATACGGTGTCCCTCTTCCGGCCAGACAAATTCCGGCTTGAACAGGCTGCTGTTTCTCCATTTCCAAAGGAACCAACAAGCGACCCCAAAGACCATGGCCCACGCTTCCTGATGCACCTGAGCTGGCTTCGTGAGGTTCAACAACAACCACGCTTCCTCTTCTTCCTGGAAAAAACCGGTATCCACCACTCTCAGAGGAAAATTACACCAGAGCGCTTTAACCGGCGAGCAATCCCTCATCATGTGGGCAGTGGTCTCTTCTTGCCCCCAGAAGTGGCAGCTACTATCGGTGGCTTTGTGGTGAGCCACGCAATGTTGGTTCGTCAGTAGTTTGCGTTTAGCAATGAGTCAGAGAAACGATCGAATGCGCTGTGGGCCGCCCACTTCTAGATAATCCCCCGCATCTTGTTTCGGCAGCTGGAGATTGGCTCTTG
Source organism: Erythroxylum orinocense (assembly GCA_025531955.1). Lineage (NCBI taxonomy): Eukaryota > Viridiplantae > Streptophyta > Magnoliopsida > Malpighiales > Erythroxylaceae > Erythroxylum > Erythroxylum orinocense. The sequence continues at coordinate 3,165,637 of JANZLX010000211.1, forward strand.
ATGGGTCCATATGCTAACGCCATTGTGAACTCGCCATGGGGGGTAGTGGTCCACTGCAAACTATCCTCCCCCATATGCTCGACAATAGGGCATAATTGTGCAAGTGCCATGCAAGCCGAGGCCGGGAGATACTGTTGAAACTCATGCCAGAGCCAATCGCCTCTGTTAGTCGTAAGATCTGTTACAGTGGCCAACCTAAGGGTGCTTGGGATCGAAGAGGACGCCACTTGAATAAAAGGTCCCCAACCGGCCAGTCAGGTGTCCATCCAAAATAAGATCCGCCTTCCGTTCATCAGATTCCATTGTATCCCATTTCTCACCCAACTCCTGGAAATCCCTCTTCGAACTATCGAAGCCCTTGACCTGGAGGCATTAGGGGAAGATGCGTAGTATCGAGACGATATTTAGCCCGTAGGATCTAAACCCAAAGGGTTGTAGGTTTAGTGAACAGTCCTCATCCCAATTTAGCCAGAAACACATCTTTCATGGACATTTCAAATATGTATATAAAAACAATGTATTTTACAAATTAATCAATGAAAACAACATCGATTTCCGTTACTTTCCAAAACTTCTTCAATAGTCAATATAAGGAGTAGTGGACTGTTGTCTTAATCATTGAAAACTGTTTTGGACGGGTGCCTAAAAGAAAGGGATGGTCGCTAAGATCGATTGTTGCTTTAATTAGTAGGATTTGCCAAGGCCGAAAAGGATGATGATGGTGCTTATGATTATTGGAAGGATGCCTCCTTATTAATGAGTTCTTTATGACTTCTAGGAAAAGAGATAGGCGCTTCATGAGCATTAACTGCGTCAATAATACCTTTGTGTTTGTCATCTAGACCATCAAGAATTGCACATACCTTTCCAATGTTTTAAAAATTAGATCGGTGATTGAACCAGAGAAGCAACTGATTCAAGGATCAATGGTTCAACCGGAATTAAACCATAATCAAACCGGTTACTAATAAATATATAAAATTTTATTTTATATATTATATATATAAGATAATTTTTAAATATATTATTTAATTATTTATCTAATCGTAAACTTAACTTAAACCTTCAAACTTTAAAATATACAAGTTTTTTTTAAGTTCACCAACACAACACAAAATAAAGTAACAAAGTTCACTAGTCATATTTTATCAAAAAGATAAAAAATCACTAATCATAATATTCATTCAAGTTGAAATCATCAAAATCAAGGCATTTTAAATAAATTGATCGGTTCTTTCTTTCACCGATTCAGAAGTTTTTACCGGTCTGATCGCAAAATGAACGGACTAATCACTAACAAAAAATAAGGGCTAAACTAGACCGTTTCATGCTCCGAGTCATCAGTTTTCCGATTCGACTAATCGATTCAGTCCGATTTTCAAAACACTGCTTTATTCTTCATAAATTGCACATAGTCGAAGACTTTCTTGGGACCTTTAACACAATTTTTCAATTGGTCCTTCATTTATTCAATGTGATCATGATATGGCTTAGATAAATATTGGCCAAAATGGTCCAAAATCTTTTTAGAGTTGCTAACACAACTAGAAGAGTTAGCTATTTAGAGAGATTGCAGGTAAAATGGTCCTAATGCTTTTATGTTGTATATCCCAAATTTAGAGGATTAGATCACCTATTTCACTTATACTATTTTTACTTTGTTCCAACTTATCTCATTTACATATTTATGTGTTTATGTTGTGTAGCCCAAATTTAGAGGATTAGATTACCTGTAGACCTACATAAATATGTGGATAAAATGAGTTAGAACAGATCACGTCCCGGATTGCGCCCTATATTATTATGCACATAAAGGAGGAGGAGGAGCCGTATGAGATGAAAATCTTACGTACGGTTCTGAAACGGAGATTCTTTAAATCGAATGACTATCGTAATAGATGTCTGCTCAATCCGAAGGAAATTATGCAGAAGCTTTACATAATTATTATGAAGCTATGCGACTAGAAATCGATCCCTATGATCAAAGTTATATACTATATAATATAGGCCTTATTCACATAAGTAATGGAGAACTCACAAAAGCTTTGGAATATTATTTTTGGGCACTAGAACGAAACCCTTTCTTACCATAAGCTTTTAATAATATAGCCATGATCTGTCATTACGTGCGACTATCTCCACTATAGAAAGAAAGAGCAAATCTGAATAATAAATAAGGTCAAATTTAGAGTTGAGTTATGATTAATGGTGATATTTGGCGTGGGATAAAGACGAGATTCATCAAGAAAGCTATAGAAATCATAACTTTCTAATAAATATTATATACTCTCAAGTTTTATTATTTTTAATATTTGTTTTTATCATGCTTGAGTCCGGTCCAAAATTCAATCGAATTATAGCAAATTGAAGTTTAACTGAGCTTGGAATAAATTTTTATTTTTTCTTTAAAATTTTAAAAATAAGATCGTTTCATTTAAAAAATAAGCTTGAGTTCGAACCATCTGAAAATTTGAAAATAAAAAAATTCAAGCTTTGTTATAATCTCAATTTATTCGAATCGAGCTTATTGACTTCTAATCGAATCATATTGAACTGCCTAGACTGGACATATTAAACTTATATGTGATCTATTAAACAGTATAAATATTTTGGGCAATACCATATGTGCATTGATGTTTACTGTTTCAGTAAATATAAATAATTAATTTAAAATAATTAGTTAATGGATTATTTCGTTACCTGGTTAATTCCAAAAAGTAACTAATACGGATTCAGAAAAAGATACGAACTGTTGTTTAGGATAAATATTTTAAAAAATATTAACATGATCAATAAACGACGGTTCCTTTGGCGGCGCCTACACTTTACGCTCCCAGTGGTCATCGCGTGGTACCTCCACCGACCCTGCGCTTGAGACACTTTGGTCCCCCACACCTTTCCCGGCGTCAACGCTCTGTGATGGCGACTGTCATCCCCACACGCATGTTCCATTCCACGTCGAAACCCTCGAGTAAAACTAAAACCCTAAAAAGAAAAAGAAATTGAAATATTCTTCAATAACTAAAAATTTGATTGTAAAAGTTTTCTTAAAAAAGGAACAACCAGGTCGGGTAAATTTAATAACATATATTTGATGGCATTCCTGCTTTCTTTATCCTGTTAAGAAGTTTAGATTTTCAGCTCAATATTACTTTGTCTTATTTCATCTCATAAAATCTTAGTCATTTATTTTGTGGAATTCACGCGGGTTCTATGCGAAACCCATATAAATAAATAATTAAGATGTTTTAAACACAATAAGACACCATAATATTAGATAGAAGATCTGAACTTCCTATCAAGGCCTACTTAGTATTTCTTGGTCATGAATATTTGAATAAGACAAACTACTTAGTAGATATCTTTACTTCGAAATAAAACAATTAGAATAAGACAACTTTTTGTTCGGTTTTTAACTTTAAAGTTTGATTTATTTTACAAATTTATTAAAAATTAATCAATTTTTTAAATTAGTAAGTTGTTATAAATTGAAATAAATCAATTAATTTTTATTCAATAATTTTTTTAATTAAATTTCAATTTTTTAATAAATAAAGGCAAATTTTTTAATAATATTTTAAATTCTTTAATTTTATTTATTTTTTAACTAGTATTAAACATCTTACGAATTCAACTTGAGTTTTTAAGACATTGATATTGTCTTTTGAAAATCAAATAATGCTAATGATATTTTTCATATTTGAAATAAGATAATGTCAAAATATCATTGTTAGATAAATAAATGATTATATAAAAATTTATTTTTATTGCATTAATTATTAATTCAAACTACAGCATTTTTGAGGAAAAATCACAGGTGTTACTTAGAGCAGTCATTTGACGGTGTTGAAATTACCATTATGTCCAGTGAAATGAGTGTCGGCACGCGCGACGCGATTGGGAAACAAAGAGAAGAAAGCGAGAGTCGGATTTGTAGAAGAAAACCCTAAACAGAGAGGTGCAAGTGCAAGAACTTGGGGAGATTTTGGGGTTTCTGTTCTCTTCTCCACTCGCTCTCCCCCGTCGCGTGCAGTTCGTCTTCTTCCACACTCCGATCAAACCCTGACGGAAAGCAAAAATTTTTCTCTGAGAGAAGCAGAAAAATCTGCTATATATTGTTCCTCTTTGATTTTGTACTCCAAAATACTGGTACTATGTGCTAAATTTACTTTTTTCTTGAATATCTTTTATGACTACTTCTTGTTGGCATTTATCCTGAATTATGTGCTTGTTACTTGTTTTTGGTTTAGGGGTGTGATTTGCTTAGTAATTTGAGTATAATTGTTGGGATTTTTACAGTTTGATGTGCTGTGGGTAGGTGTTAGAATTTGATTCATGTCTTGGAATCATGGAGAGGATGGGGAGAGAGCATTTTACTTGGTGTTATTGATTTAGTGGTTAGTTGACCTTTGGCCATACCCATGAACTGTTATGAGAGTTCGAGGGAAATTTTGTTGGAAGGAGTTTAAAGAAACCTAGTACTTCTGCTCATTTTGAGTGTATAGTAGCTTAATAATGAGCTTGGAATTTTTAGAAACTGTCGCTTGAATCGTGGAAGATCGGTTAACTAAGCAAACTAAGATTTCATGTGGTATTAATCAGCTGATGTTTTGTGCAATGGAGGCAATGGAAACAATTGTGACAATATGAGATGCTAGTTGTGAACTATCAGTAAAAACCCCTTTTGAGGAGTTAAATGAATATGAAAGAGACATAGAAAGCGTGAGTAAAGTGCATTGGTACATTGTAGCTTTGGTGTTAGAGGTGCCTGTGCTTTTGCATTATTTATCAAAAGATTGCTACTTCTTATGCAGCTGGTTTCACTTTAAGAAATATTCCCTTAATCCTTGGGTTGACATATTTGTGAATGCAGGGGATACTTATAACGAAAGACTAGTGTTTATTAAGTATAACAGTATAGGGGTTCTGTAGTTGCAAGTTTAGTGAGTGGAAAATGGTCTCGAATACTATTAGCATGTATCTTGCAGGTCCCCAGTCACAGGAATCTGTAAATGCCGAGGAATTCGTGCAAATTAACTAATATCTAAATGCAGATTGCATGGTTGCATATTCTGTCTCTTTGATTACCTTCGCAGAGTTTTAGGCAAATGCGTTTACGTTATTGATATATCAGCTCTTGAGAAACACATGTAGTTATTGGGTTTTACTAGTATGACGTCAGTTTCAGTCGGTTAGAACCTACTGTGGTTTTTGAGATGCAGGCAATGAATTTCAAAGAGACGATGTTAAGGCATAGTGCTTATAAATTGTGAGAAAGTCAAAGATGATTGCTTCTGCTTATACAATTTCATGGCTAATACTTCTACATTTCACTGCTGGAAGCGGCTACAAGTATCTAACAAGAGCTTTCTTATTGTCTTATCTAAGAAACCTTGATAAATATATTGGGTGAATGGAGCCTGTTCACAATACCCTCATACAGTTTGCAACTTTTTGTCTTTGATGTGCTCATCTTTGTAAACTGATTATGCGTTTATCTAACATATAAGCGTTGCCTGATTACAGTACGAACCCCTTCACATTCAGATTCTTTACCACGAATCAAAGAATAAGACAGAATGAAATTGAGACAAAGTTGGAAGTGCAACATTGAGGAAAAACCAAATGGCTAATCACAGGAACTGGCCAGCCATCATCTGTTGTTGAAGGATCTTCAATCATCTGTCTCTGCTATGAGCACATCACTGTGGTTGTAAAGTCTGGAAGACTTCAGGAGTATGGATAGATTTTCTTTTAAATATGTTTTGCAATCTTCATAGCAGTCATTTTTATTTAATTGCAAAACCGTAGCTTTGTTTCTCAAGTCTTATTAACGTGCTCAATCTCCTCTTACTGTTTCAGGTCTACTGAGCAGTTTTAGTCAATAAGAAGGAACTGTATCATCATGGACATTGATCTCAGGTTACCTTCTGGTGACCATGATAAAGAGGATGAAGAACCAAATGGAACTGATAATATGATGGGTGAAGAGAAGCTACATAATGGGGATGTGGCTTCTGGAAACATTGTGGATGTTGCAGTAAAAGAGCATCATATAGAACGTGGGGGTGTGCGTTCTCCCACAGTTGTCATGGAATTCACTGAAGATACAAATCTTGAGCCTCTCTCTGGTATGGAATTTGAGTCACATGTGGCAGCTTATTCTTTCTATCAAGAATATGCTAGGTCTATGGGATTCAACACTGCAATACAAAACAGCCGCCGTTCAAAAACATCAAGGGAATTTATTGATGCAAAATTTGCTTGTTCTAGGTATGGAACTAAACGAGAGTATGACAAATCATTTAGTCGACCACGTTCCAGACAGATAAAAAAAGATCCAGAAAATGGAACTAGTCGACGATCATGTTCTAAGACGGACTGCAAAGCAAGCATGCATGTAAAGAGAAGGCTAGATGGGAAGTGGATTATTCATAGTTTTGTGAAGGAGCATAACCACGAACTTTTACCTGCCCAAGCTGTAAGTGAACAGACCAGAAAGATGTATGCTGCAATGGCTCAGCAGTTTGCTGAATATAAGAGTGTTGTTGGTCTGAAAAATGACCCAAAAAATCCATTTGACAAGGGTAGAATGACACTTGAAGCTACAGATGCTAAGATTTTACTTGATTTCTTCACTCTGATGCAAAATATAAATTCAAACTTCTTTTATGCTATTGATTTAGGTGAAGATCAACGAATGAAGAACTTATTTTGGGTTGACGCCAAAAGTAGGCATGACTATGTTAATTTCTGTGACGTTGTGTCTTTGGATACTACCTATGTTAGGAACAAATACAAGATGCCTCTTGCTCTTATTATTGGGGTTAACCAACATTATCAATTTATTTTGCTTGGATGTGCCTTGATTTCAGATGAAAGTGCTGCAACATATTCTTGGCTAATGCAGACTTGGCTAAGGGCAATTGGTGGACAAGCCCCAAAAGTTATAATTACTGACCAAGATAAAACAATCAAATCAGTTATTTCAGAAATCTTTCCAAGTGCTCGCCATTGCTTTTGTTTGTGGAGCATTTTAGGAAAGATTGCTGAAAATCTGGCGCATGTGATTAAACAGCATGAAAACTTGACAGAAAAGTTTGAAAAATGCATCTTTAGATCGTGGGCAGAGGATGAGTTCATAAAAAGGTGGCAGAAAATTCTTGACAGATTTGAACTCAAAGAGAATGAGTGGATGCAATCCTTGTATGAAGATTGCGAGAGATGGGTTCCAATATACATGAAAGGTCTGTGTTTGGCTGGGATGTCCAATGTGCGGCGTTCAGAGAGCATAAACTCATACTTTGATAAATATGTGCACAAGAAGACTACTGTTCAAGAATTTGTGAAACAGTATGATGCAATTTTGCAAGAGAGGTATGAGGAAGAAGCAAAGGCAGATTCTGATACATGGAACAAACAACCTACATTGAAGTCCCCATCACCTTTGGAAAAGAGTGTTTCTGGATTTTATACTAATGCAGTATTCAAAAAAGTTCAAATTGAGGTCTTGGGCGTCACGGCTTGCCATCCTAAACTAGAGAGCCAAGATGAAACAAGTATTACCTTCAAAGTTCAGGAATATATAGAAAAGGAGCATAATTTAGTAAAATACCATGATTTCACTGTTACATGGACTCAAATAAGGTCAGAAGTTTCTTGTATATGCCGACTTTTTGAATACAAAGGTTATCTCTGTAGACATGCACTGGTTGTTCTTCAGATGTGCCAACAATCTGCTATCCCATCCCAGTACATTTTGAAACGGTGGACAAAAGATGCAAAGAGCAGGCATTTGGTGGCAGAGGGATCTGAACAGGTACAATCCAGAGTGCAAAGGTACAATGAGTTATGTCAACGAGCACTGAAGTTGAGTGAAGAGGGATCACTGTCCCAAGAAAGTTACAGTATTGCAGTTCGTGCTCTAGAAGAATCATTTGGAAATTGCATCAATGTGAATAATGCTAACAAGAGTCTTGTGGAAGCTGGTACATCTGTAACTCAAGGCCTTCTTTGCATTGAAGAAGATAGTAGCAGAAGCATGAATAAGACAAATAAGAAAAAGAATCCAACCAAGAAAAGAAAGGTTAGTTACGGATTGTGATATCTAGATCAATGTTCTTATGTCTTTCTCAAATTCTTCAATTGATGACTTCGTGCTCTGCAGGTGAACTCTGAGCAGGAAATTGGGACAGTTAGCGCACAGGACAGCTTACCACCTCAAATGGTTAGTCATACTTTTATAGATAGTGGAAAACAAGAGAAGGGAGAAATGAAAAACCAAATAAAACAAACGGATTGCATTAATATCTAACAAGATGTGGTCTGTGAAAACAAGGCTTCCTTGTCTCTTACCTATGTTATCTAGTCCATCTTTGTTTAGTGACAAAGATTTTTAGTAACTCGAAGAAACAATGAAATGAAAGCAGCACGTTTTCCGGTGGCGATTTTGCTATTAGCAGAACCTTTTAGGTCTGTCGAGAAAGCAATACCTAAATTATTGTTTTTTTTTAATTCCTTGCTTTAAGTATGAAAATTCTTGACTTTTTGTCTTTGAATTGTCTCTTGTAGGACAAATTAAACTCTAGAACAGTGCCCCTAGAGGGTTATTATGGGACGCAGCAGAGTGTGCCTGGGATGGTATTCTGTGCTATGAATGAGATTGAATGTGTGATCATAGTAATGTGAGATGACTCTTCCAGCCCTTTTATGTAGCTATATTTTCTGCAGGTGCAGTTGAATTTGATGGGTCCAACACGAGATAATTACTATGGGAATCAGCAAACTATTCAGGGGCTGGTATGTCATGTAAAATGTGATGTGAATGATGGGATTCAACCTTGTTAATTCCATTCATGAAGTGTTGGATATCATATTAACTTCGAAGCATATCGTAGGGACAGTTGAACTCAATAACACCTAGCCATGATGGCTACTACAGTGCTCAGCAAAGCATACACGGGCTGGTATTGTATCTTTATTATTGTGTCTGGTTTTCATACTAACAAATTACCGTAGTGATTTCTTATATACTGTTCCATATTTGCAGGGGCAGATGGATTTCTTCCGTATGCCTACTGGTTTTACATATGGCATTCGGGTCTGTTTGTTAGATGTTACGTTTTTAGTATTTGGGAGAGTTTCATGTCATTTTTGCTAACCAGCTTCACAGATGACAAATTCATTTCTTTAGCAGGATGATCCTAACGTGCGCGCATCTCAGCTGCATGATGATGGTTCTAGACATGGATGAAGAGTATCTTCCTCACAGAAAATGAGCACTTGGTATTTGTGCAAACTACAGATGAATTCTTCGACATTGTGCAAATGAAGAGGAACCATTGCAATTTTTGTTTGTGTGAAAAAGTAGCAAAGCTGATATCTTTTGTAAAGAATAAAACTGTTCATTAAAACCAAACTTCTTCATTTAGTGTCTGTAAAATAACATAGACCAGGATGTATGTAACCATCACCACCTGATACAATAGATGAGAGAGTTGGAACAATTGTAGTCCAGGTTAAATCATCCCTGTAGAGATTGTTGTAATGTACAAGCCTATCAGTCGTAATTTGTTAAGGAAAAAAGAAAAAGAAAAACCCATTAGTTCATTCCGGCTCACAGCTCTGTTGTTGCACCTTTTATATTGAGCTCTTCAGTAAACATGTTTCTTCTTCAAGATGCTAGAATTGAAATTCTGGTTCATTTATGGCAACCCAACTCCTACACATCTCTCAAGTTTGGTAAATAACCCATTAGTTCTCTGAATTTGCATGATTTTGTTTGTTCTAGTGTTTCTGTCACGGGCAGCTGATAAATGATAGTAAAAAGGAAATGAAATGCAACTGAGATTTGACAGGTTTCCCTGTTTGGAATTGGGCATTCAGTTACAGTACAGAGCTTGAATTGCAAGGCTTGCTACAGAGTTTTAGTGATTGGAAAAGTTCAAATGTTTGATTTTTACAAAGTTCTATGATCTGTTGACATATGGAATCATATAACATAACGTAAAAGGATAGAAGGTGCAAGCATACTTTCGCTTATGAACATGCAAAAGGATGTCAGGGAGTTCATCGGGAAGTAGACAGTGTACCATAAAAGTATGAGAAACAAGCTTCTCCTAATCTATTGCAACCTTTGTCAATGTACCACAGTTGTAAAACACGGAAACATGAATTAGTATTAAAACACAGAAACATGAATTAGTATTAAAACACAGAAACATGAATTGGTATGGTTAATTTTAAAGTTATTGGACTAAACTTATTTTAATCAGATTCGATATATATAATTCATTTTAATTATCTTATATCTTTTTCTTCTTTTTTTGTGATTAAAGAAAAACAATAATAAAATTTTAAATTCTTATATTAAATTCTCTTACATTTTAATTTAACTCAATAATTAAATTTCTAAAAATTCACAATTTCTTTTACTCAGGCTATTATGCCTAATCTCTTTTGTTAAAAAATAATTCAATAACTTCTCAATACATGCTTAACAACTTAAATACACTTATAAAAGAGGGATTACTTACTAAAACATCAAAGAATGCAAGAGCGAACAAGCCCCTAAACACTATTTCCCTAATTTTATTTAACAATCTTTTTTCAATTAAACTTCAAATTCTTTGATACGAAAAAATAATCTCTTTTAATCATATTTCAAATTCCTTAATTTTATTTAATTATTAGTCAGTTTGTGATGGTCTAACTCCTATTAAACCTTTTAAATCTTAACCTCTTATCTTATCGTTTAACTTTTGGTCCGGTTTGTAAAATACTGATTTTACCCTTTAAGCCAATTGTTATCTTCAAAAGAATTTGAATATTGAAGAGAGTCAATCTGATAATTTGAGACTGATTAAGGATAGTCACAAACCTTTGAATGAATTAAAAAATGTCCCGTCTTTCATAGTCTTGGCTTGAGTCTAAGCATTGATGAAGTATACATCTAAAGGATTTTGTGACAGTAGTATTTTCTATTCAGCTGGCGTCATAATTACATACAAGGTGATCTCCGTTGCTGTACCAAAAGTTTCTTATGCGATGGTTGCATTTGAACCTATACAAATCCATCGGAAGTCAAAGATCTCTGGACACATTATGGTTACGAGTATCATCTGCATCCACCATCGTTCCCATCCTGCACAAAATAGACATTTTTACACATGATATCACAGACTTTATCCTCTACCTCACCACTAATATGCATCCTAGTCAAAATGAAAGAGTTATGCTATGCATCTTCCATTTTTATTCTTTTAACCGGACATCAGAAAAAAGAAAATGACAATCAAAGATTCATTTCCAAATTATCAGGATTTGTTATTAACATTACATCTTATTTTAACTCAATAGTGACGTCGAGTGGTTCTGAGTTAGGGGCTTAACACATTGCTTGTAATTTTGTGTGATTTGCAGGTTTATTGTGTGTTTTTCAAGATTTATCACTTATAGTCAAATTCTCAGACCAGAATTTCCCAGTGACGTGAATTTAAAAATTACCATAGTGACGTACTAGGATTCAAAATGGTCACAATGATGTTGGTCTCAAACCCATCGCCAAAAATATACTGCAACCCCATTATCGTCTACTAGCTGTAGTGCTTGATGATTTTGTCAAACTTGTTCTTTTCTGCTTATGGATTGTGGTTGTTTCTCAAGTGTTACTTCCAATAAGAATACCTCAGCATTAAGCCATTGCGGCCGAGTAAAAATATTTATGAAAACTAGGATTAACCTGGAACTGACTTAAGTTTCCAGGATCCCACAATGCATTGGTCCTGATTCCATGAATCGGTGAAAAAGGATTATAACTAAGTAGCAGATGGTGGCCATATATGAATGATTATGACATGAAAATGCTCCACTAATCAACAAACTCACCAGCTATATATTGAGACCATGAGAATAAAAAAGATCACCAGAAAGAAACTTAGTGAAATGGCTGCACCGTTATGAAACTTAGCGACCATGCTTGATTTTCCTGACAATCCTCGCATTTCAAATCCAAGTTACATAGAAACATTTGGTTTGATGTATTGATATTGCAAAGTAGTGCATTGAGAAAGAGTACAAACACCAAATCTTCTTGGCAGAGTACCAGATTTTCACTTTTGGTCTTGGAAATCGACGGCATGCACAAGGTGCACCAAGACAAGGGAATGGAATATCGATGCGACTTTCCTTGATTGATCATAAGGTTTCTCAATCTTCTTATGATCTCGAGTTGCATTCCAAGCATTGTCTTTACTATGTACACTGTAAATTCCCAATTTTGGTGCCATCAATTGCTGACAAGGCTAAAGATGGCTGTACTATTTTAGATGATAATCCATAGTAGTTGTAATCACCCATAGTAAAGATATCAAGTTTACCTCATATCTAACACCAAACGTATATATTATAATGCCAACAACTATTTGTTATGACAGAGTAAACTTTTACTATTGTTAAACACTTACGATCTTGGCAAGCATATTGATAGAACTACGGACCCGCAACCAAAGACACTCTCTGATGATCAACCCAATCCTGTCTAGCTTGTGTGGTTTCTCCATGATCAATTAATACTGAGCTCAAATTGTAAGGTCATTTACTGCTCGTGAAGCATGGAGTAAAAATGAAGGTTACGTATGCATCCACTCCAAAGCACAGGTACATTGTCAGGTCGAGTTTTTACAAATTGAAAAGGAATAATTAAACTATTACTCAATACATGCAACGACAGAAAAGCATTTATGATCAATTAGTTGCACAAGTTTATGAGATGATCTAGTTCAAGTGATCACAAAATGGTTCAGGGCTTGTCTATCACCTCACTAATTCTTTGCTCACACGTCTTGATCTCTTTTTTTTTACAATATGTTGAGAGATTATTATTATCATAAAAAGTAAAATATTATGTTAATAAAATAATAATAATTATTATTAGTAACCACTAAAGAATTATCATAGAACTAGCTATAAGTCAAGCCCTTCAATGAAAGTATTACCACTACCACAAAGTAGCCTTTTGGCTACATTCTTTTTGCTACGATTTTGCTAAAAGTTACCCTTTGGCTACGATTTTCCAAAATCATAACCTATTGAAATAAAACTGCCGGCGTTAAATGATTCCCAAGTTTTTTAAAACTATTGATGATGTTTAGGATATGCTACATTTTATATTTCCAGCTAACAAGATTTGACAACATTTTTTAATTGTATGCTTAGTTTTGTAGCTAAAAATATTTGGCCAAAACTCTGAACTTATTTTCGTAGCAAAACACTTTTACTTACGAAAATGCGTAGCTAAAATATACAGATTCCATAATATTAGCTACAAAATAGATTTTGTAATTAGAAACATTTGGCTACAAAAATATATTCTTAGCCAAAAGAAGAAGAACATATGAAAATGAAAACGATGTCTAAAATGATGTCATTTTGTCCACTAAATTGACCTCATTTTTTGCATTTTATATCCTAATTAAGAAGTAGTCTTCTTCCTCATCTGTTTTTTCTTCGTCTTTGTCATCATCTTCTAGTAGCTACGGTGTACTCGTCTAGTGTCTTCATCTAGTGTGTTCATCTGTCTTCGTTCGTCTTCATCTGTCTTCTCTTTAATGTCGTCATGTTTTCTCTAGTAATTGCCAACATCTGTTTTGCATATTCACAAGAGGATTCTTCTTCTCTAAGTAATTGGGGTTTTAGTTCATTCTTGGTTAATGTAAGTTAGGTATGAGTCAATTGGTTGCACGTACTTAAATTACTACAATACTAATTAATTTGTATGCACAGGATACTACTATTATGCAGAAAACGTGTTGAACTAGATTAATAAACATATATATTATGTTTCCTTCACATGTTAATTTTATCTTTCTTTTATTGTCAATCACGAGTTGGTTCTTCAACACCTACAAAGCTACTTTAGTTTATGGATATAGTTTTTTTCCATTTAGATCACATATATGTTTGGTATTTTGTTTATTAGTGATCCATATTGTTCTGTGTTCATTTTTGGATTGCTATTTGGTTTCAAATATAGTTGTTATGCAAAATCTAAAACTAATCGAATCAAATTGATTTTTTAATCATCAGATTTCAGTAAAGCTTTTCTTACAATTGGTTAATAAGAGTTCTTTATTCCTGAATTGTAGCTATTATCTTGCTATAGCATTTTTTGTTTTAGTAACTTTAGTTCTTCTTTTGTAACTTGCTCTTATCACAACTTCATAATATCCCTTAGCTTAATAAAATAGTTATTAAATCTAAAACGAGTTTCTTTAGTTTCTTATTTTTTTCGTATTATGTATTTCAATTGGGGTGTGGTTAGAGGTTATGTTATTGCTAAATAATGCCTTAGTATCAAAGTAATTTGACGTCCAATAGTGGTTAACCAAAGCTTTCTTTAGTTTTGAGGAGTAAATAGTGTTGTTAAAGTCGTTAAGGATCAACCGAGGAGATCTTAAATTTCTTTCACTAATTTTCAGATCATTCCAATGAGGTTCTTTAGAACCTAATTAGTTCCATATACAAGTATGAAACAAACTAAAGAAGGATCGGGTAAGACTTTCCCTATGATGTGGTTTATTTGGTCTAATAAGCTCATATCAATGACCTTAACTTTATTAGGGTTGAAAGCCATCAGAATTCAACCATTAAAATGATATTTATGGTTAATAATTGTAGACCAATCTTTCCTAAAGAACCATATTCCTTTTCTATCTTGATATGTTTTTTTTAGTAAGGATAATCATAAATTACATGCTTTCTAGAAATTGACCCCTCTAACTTTCTAAATTACATGGATTATCCTTGTTGTTGGCAACATCATTAGAAGATTAGGGTAAATTTGTTGGTTTTTCTTTACTTATTTGGTTATCAACATAATTAACAATGTTTTTTTTTGTAAAATTAAATATATTTTAAGAGTTGATTGTTATTGGTATAACTTGGTGTTTCCTTCAATATCATCTATTTCCATTAGTTAAATTTAATCTCCTCTCTTGAATGATTTACAATTAGAACTCTATTGGCTTTTCTATTGATTTAAAGAGGGCTTCCACCAATAGCCTATAACCATAAACTTCTTTACCATGTTTTCATTTTCATCCAAATATAATATTAGGATAGAATATGGTAATTCCTAATCCATTGTTATCTTTATACAAATTTTGATGCATCCTACTTACTTCATTGAAGTTGTAGCTTCATCCAAACATATAGGTTTTCCAACGAACCTTGCTATATAGTTGAAGTGTGTTGTCGATCAATACTCCAATGACACATTATGAAAATTAATCCATATTGGCATATGCATCATCTTGAGTTTCTCCATTTATAGTATTTTTCATAAAAGACCTAACTACTAAGGATTTTCATCTCTAGTTGTCCAAAGAAAGCATAAAATTATTTGAACCATTTAATATGTCTCAATATATACAACCTAAATGTTTAAGTTCAATTAGACTATGTTTCTTTGTTTGTGCCACTCCGTCTTAAATAATTTTGCTTTATAGTTCATCTATTTTGGAGTTATTTTCATTGCAAATTGAACCAAATGTCTAACATCCATGCCAAACAAAACATTAGTCTCCTCTACATAATCTTTAACTAAATATAATGGTAATCTTTAACTAAATATAATGGTAATGATAACAATAAAGAGTTATAATTGATTCTTTGTTAAGAGTTCTAGGGTATGCTTGTTAAGAATGATGATATTAATACTTTAATTACAAATGCAATTGAATAGGAGGTGTTGAGGCTCATAATAGGGAACGCAAACATTGAATAAAATCTTATAGTTCTTGCTATAGAATTTAGAGGTATATTTAAAACTCACTGCTTGAATTCTTGTGAAACTCTAAGTAAAATCTTAGCTACATGGATTGTAGATAAATGCTTGAACACTTCATTAACCACATTACAAATTAGTTAGGATGTGATTGGAAGTGGCTTTGATGTTCTTGGTCTATAAAAATGAATGTACATGTGGGTTTTGAGATGGGTTCATGCTTCTTATTCTAAGCTAGCTCATATTTCTTAAGTACAAAACCTTAGGTTGTTATATATCTTATTACAGAGTTTGTCATAGTCTGCTAACTGATGGCATTCTTTAGTAGAATTCAAACTTGGTATGTCAACTTAAATTGATTTATTATTATTTTATTTGCAACTTAAATTTCATTTAGTAATTAAGTAATCTTTTTATAATTGTATAGCTACATGGATAAAAGTTAGATCACTCTTCAGAAATGGTCCAGTCAATACTTAGAAGGAGTGAAGACTTTCATGAAATTTGTAAAAGATCAAGTGAGTTTAGAATGTGAAATTCATTATCCATGCATAGATTGCTTAAATTTCAACATTCAAAGTCAAGTTGAGGCATATAATCACTTGCTAATCTGAGACATAGATAAATTCTATACTCAATAGATTTATCATGGAAAACGTTCTGAAGCAAGTAATGTTAGAAGTGTTGATACAATTGAAGACAGCGATAATAATAATGATGTAGATGATATTGATATTAATGATGACATAGATGATGAAATTAGAGAGATTTCAAAGGATGCGGGGAATTATATGGAGACTATGAATGATAATACTTTGCTTAATACATTTGGTAGAATTACAGAAGATAATTTTGAGAAGTTATTGAAAGTTTCTCAAGAAGAATTATATTTTGGGTGATTTAATTTCTCACATCTATCTTTTGCTGTCAAGTTGTTACACTTGAAGGTATATAATAGATGAAGTAACAAATCTTTTAATATTTTGATTGAGTTGCTCAATGATGCATTACCAATTGGCCACAAATTGCCTACTCTTATTATGAAGCAAAAAAAAACTATTAAGGGACCTTAGATTAGGATGTATATCAATACATGCTTGTAAGTGTGATTGTGCTATCTTTTGGAAGGACACTAAAGATCTTCAAGAATGTCCTATTTTTGTACAACAAAGTGGCAAGTCGATGATAGAAAAGGAAAAAGACATCCTATAAAATATTGAGATACTTCCCTATTAAACCACGACTATAAAGTTTCTTATGTCAACAAAAACAACCATAGATATGAGGTAGCATAAAAAGAACACATTAATGATAACATTATACATCATCAAGCATACTTAAAAGTATGTAAAGAATTTGATGGAAAGTTTACATGGTTTGCAGAAGATTTTCGTAATTTTTGACTCGAGTTAGCCTATGATGGATTTAATCCACTTGGTAATATGAGTACTTTTTACTGCATGTGGTCGATAATTCTTGCTCTATACAATTTATCCTCATGGAAGTTGTTACACCAACATACACCCTAAGAGGATATACAGGTGCTACACAAAACATAATTAAACAATACAGGTGCCACACAAAACATAACTAAACAATCCACAGCATTCCAAGTTTTTCAGGAAACTCATGCAAGCATATACTACATTTCATTTGTTCTTAACAATAGTTAACCTTATACACATTGTATAAACATCATAATACATACTTTAAAAACTCAGATCCAATATGTATTATAGTTATTACAAACTATATACATAAAATAAAAAAGGTCTCATCATAAAAGTACAACCTACAAACGAACTAAACATTTCCAAAACAAAACATCTTGTTCTTGGCTACTGTGGTTGTCTTTATACCAGTCTTTAAACCTTCTTTTCAGAACCCACATGGAGGCAAAACTACCATGCTAAGTATATAGCTTAGTGGGGAACAACTAAACAAGATATAAACTGGCGGCTGTCTCTAATAGTCATCTAGTATTCACATGTACAGAATTAGATTATATCAGAAGCAATCTTTAATTGTTCATATTAAAGACTAATCCAAGCATTATGTGTCTCAAAACATAATATAATTCATCAATACAGAGCAAAGCATTTAAATATCAGAACATAATGTACAAGTTTTAGAACAGGATATAAGTAACAAATAAAATATAATTTGTATTAGATTAGGATATGTCGTGTATCAAATCAGAACTTATCTTGTTTCAGAACAGAACTCAAATTCTTATAACAGGATGTCATTGTGTCAGATTAGAACATAACTTGTAACATATTAGACTTATTTGTGTCATAACATAATTTAGCTTGCATTAAAGCAGAGCATATATCAGAACACAAACAGATTAGCCTGCTATTCCATTTACAGAAGTGGGTAACGAGACCAGAACAGAAGATACGATGATTGGTATCACAGAACAAAAGAGACTTATTTCTTATAATCAGGGGACATCGTAATGTCGATAGTCAGGAGACACTGTAGTCTCAATAATCAAGGGACACTGTAGTGTCAATAATCAGGGACACCTTAGTGTCAAGTTACAGGAGTAGCTGTAGTCCCTTCTAGGCATGCCTATTTACCTACAACTAGGAGTTGGCAGTTTTAAAATGAAACATTTTACATTTCAAAATCACTTGACAATGAAATAATGCATAAGTATGAATTTATCTTCTTATGCTCAAACTGAATATATTTATTCACACTTGAACAAACTCATTATGCCTTGTGAATTTATGCATTTGCATCAATATACCAATGAGACATTAAGTAATTACATTTTACATGTACTCACCTAAGTTACTAATTCACAAACATTTATAACTAACACACATTTATGTTCATAAGTATACTTTATTTCTTTAATAACTTATAAATTCCAAATTAGATACTTGTAATTAAAATAAAACCTTCCATAAGTTATTACCTCAATTGAAAATCCAAAACCTATTCAACCTTTAACTAATTAATCTAATCTCAAACTAGGTTCATTACAAACCCTAATCAACTTCAATTATACTAATGTAAAGTATATTATCCTACTATGGTTTAACAATTACATAAAACAAAGATTACCATGTTAAGGCCTTGCCCATGATCGTGGGGTACATTCCCACAATAGTGATAGAAGCTAATGCATCTGCCCACGACCGTGGAATAAGTGCCACGATCGTGGACTACTCATTTTCTTGCAAATTCCAGATCCAAGCATCTTCTTCCAAATTTCAAAACACCAACATAAGAATCCCTAAATCATACTTCAAGTATACCTCAATTATATACCAACTCCTCATCAATTTCATATCCAACTTCAACTCAAAATTACTCATTTGGCAACTCACAAGCCATTGTCTTTCATGTAACAAAATCCATAGCAAAATCCATCAAACAAGCATCATATTCTAGACTTTATTATATCATCAACTCCACATATATTCTATTCCAATTCAAGTAACATAGAATTTGTGTTACAACATGCCATCAAGTTAGAATTCCCTTACTTAATTAACTTCAAGCTCCTTTTTTAAAGGACCAACCAAACCAACCCGTTATGCAACTAATACACTTCCAAAATCTAAGTAGGTGTGGGATGATCTTAACACCCAAAAGACAACAACATAGAAGATATCTTGAGGTAGCTTCTAGATGCAGTATATGGCAAGGAGTTTAGTGTGATAATACATCAAAATTGAAGTAAAATTCTGAGCAAAAAGAGGGGATGATTTCGGTGGACAAAAGCAAAAATGAGGGCTATAGAAACTTCTTGGCAATAGCTTAACTCCTAAGCTGCTAGGTGTCTCAATTATGCATTGGCACGTCATGAATGCATGACTCCCATTTGTTCTCCATTTTAGGATGCCAATTGTCACAATTCAATCAGGCCACTTATCCCTTAATCAATGTTGCTACTTATCATTCAATTATACTGCCATTTGTTAATACCTTAGTTATGCCAAATGTCATTCAATTTTCATTTACCAACTTATCTTGCCCATTGACAATTTCCTAGTCCAAATGTAAATTTTAATACCTCAATTCTCTAATGGTAACAATTAATTCCAAGTCACTAAGTATGATCCATTAAACTAGAAATTCAAGACATATACAATTCACATTCAAATCATATCACAATTTTAAAAGCTATCTCATTTATTTTCATGGACATGTATCATTCCAACTAAAGTGTAATTTGAGGCCTTACAATTCTCTCCCCCCTTAAAAAAATTGCATCCTCGAAATTCATACCTGATGAAAATAGTTGAGGATATTGAGCTTTTATGGTTGATTTAGGCTCTCATATTGCTTCCTCTAGTCCATGATGTTGCCAGAGTACTTTCACCAGAGGTATTTGTTTATTTTTGAGTTGTCGGACTTCTCTGACCAAGATAGATACAAACCCTTTCTCATAAGGTAAATCCGGTTGCACTTGAATTTCTTGCATATGAATTTTATGTGAATCATCAAACTGATATTTTCTCAACATAGAAACATGAAATACATCGTGCAATTTGGCCAATTCTTCAAGAAGAGCTAACTGATAAGCTACTGGTCTTATTCTCTTAAAAATTGCTCCTACATAGTTACATAAGCTTACAAATTCATCCACACAATTATGTCTACCATTGACGGGGGGCTTGTACTCTAGAAACAACTTTAGCTCATCAGTTTCTACCTCAAATCTACCCAATATTTGTTCCTTTTGATCCATGAATAGAACTAACACTTATAGGGACTAAATTTAGTGAAATTAAATAGACAAACATCTTTAAAATAGGCCTAGACTACAACAATAATATTTAGATATTATGAGTAATACACAGGATGCAACTCATAGTTGATGATCACCATCCCATGCCAGCTCATAACCTTTTCCTTATTCAACTATAAGCTAATCAACAGAAGTTGAAATAGGGGTATAATTCACAGCACCAAATGATAAATTGTTGAAAGTAATATTATCTTCTTTGATGTGATTTACACCCTTCTCATGTTCGTAGAAGATTATGTCTCTACTTTAAACAACCTTAAATTTTTTGGGATCATAAAGCCTATAACCAAACTCCTTGTCTCTATATCCAACAAATACACAAGGAGTAATGTTTAAATCTAACTTCGATCTCTGCTCCTTTGTTATATGCTTAAAAGCTTTGCATTTAAACACCTTTATATATGATTATGTTGGATCCTTATCTTTCCACATTCCCTTATATATGTCAAGCTTTAATGGAAAAAATGGAGTTATGTGTAGCGCCCCCTTACCGTAGAGTATACACCGATACGCCCGTAGGTCATATCGCTACATACCCTACGATGAGGGTGCACTACGATACGATCATTTCTAATAAACCTCGTGGCA
>JANZLX010000211.1:3186879-3197465 GCA_025531955.1 Erythroxylum orinocense
GTGTGTTCGTTGATTGCATCTCCATCTTAGTTTCCTATTTGATATATCTGTAATTCATTGAGTCGAAGAATGATGCTTGCTAGTTTTGAAGTTGCTGTTTCCCTGTGCAGAAATCTACTTGAGTGTGATTGTCCAGGTTAAATTTGGTTATCCTCTATTTTGATACTGGTTTTTAAGTAATCAAACTGTTGGTGTTATGGTCGTAGCTGGGCAGTTCTACAAGGGAAAGGATGATTTCAAATCCAATTTCTTATGCAGCTTCTTGTAATATGTGTGATAAGCGATATTTGAAGTACTCTTAATTGCTTCAGCTTGACTGGTGATTTTAAGTGTGTTGATGTTGGAACGGAGAACACAATAGCTAGGAAAATCTTTTGTTTGACACCCTACATTTTGCTGCCTTCCAGGTGTTTTGACTCTCAAAATGTGGAGAAAAGAAATGAGAATAAGCAGTTCTGGTATTTCATGAAGGTTTATGGTCAGGGGCTTATATGATCCGTCTTTTTGCGTGCTTGCTTCAATTTGCCTCGCTTGTGGTTATTAGTTGCAAGACATTTTATTGTGGCCGGATTTCTTCAGAAGATGGCATATTATTATTGGATTTAATATAGGCGCTTCTACTTATACTATTGAGCTCTTTGTTGCCATTTTGGTGTGCTGTTGCCATGCATCGTGACAGTAGTTCGTCCTATTCTTTTACAGCATCTGGTTGTGTGATTCAAGCTAATTTTGGTTCAATTTTGTTATGATGCTGTCATTGTTCACTTCCTTGAGAAGGTTGGCTTACAACAGCAGCCAAGTAGCTTTGTGATGCTTATTTGGCCTTCCCATCTCTTCCAATCAACCTGACCAAGCTTTTCTTTTGGAATTTTGTATCTGCTTTCTGTTTAATGAAGGGTTGTAACAGTCTGCTTGTTCCCCTTTGTGGTAATCACGCAGTTGGATCAACTCGTTTAAATGTGTTTGCATCAACAGTGGCAGATCAGTTTCACAATGGTGCATGTGAAACATACTTGGACTTTTTCCAGTGTTATTCTTGGATGTGAAACATAGGTTGATGGGGTTCTGTTATACCCATTCTTTGGTTGGAGTGAAAATCATCTGAAATGTTTGGGACGTGTTAATTGCTAATTGGTATGATTGAAGGGTAATATGCGTTGTTTAGCTGGGTAGTACGAACATGGGTTGGAGAATGTAAAGGTTATTGGTTGTGCATTTTGCTGCTCTCCTATAGTCATCTTTGGGTCTTTGATGTTGGTGAAGCTGGAGTGAAAATCATCTGAACTGCTTAGCTAATTGCCGATTGAAGGGTGTCTATTCTGTTATGTGGTTTGTTCAGAATATAAAGGTTGTGTGTTCCGATTGAAGGGTGTTTATTCTGTTATGTGGTTTGTTCAGAATATAAAGATTATGTGCTGTGGATGGTCATCCTTGTGCCATAGAGCTTGAAGTTCTCTTTGGACCGATTGAAGAAGACTGAAATGTTCCATTGCTGTGTCAGTTTGTTTTGGTTGTGTGCTCATCTGTCGCATGAAATCTTGTTTCTTATTGAGTGATAAATTCTTTTTTTTTAATTACAATTTTTTGCTTATATTAAGCCTTGAATAAACTTCTATATATTTAGTAATTGATTTTTTTTTGGTATTTTGAAATCGTTGTATAATTTTGTAATCATATTTATATTATGAATAGTTTTTTTTATAAAATCGGAAAATATTAATTTACAAATCCTTACAAAATCGTTTTTTTATTTGTGAGCTCTTGGCTTCTGCTGTTTGTCTTGGTTTGTTTAGGTGTCTTTAGGAATGTGTGTAACTCTGCCTGTGTAGATGTGTAATCCACACAGCCGGTCCCAAGCCCGGAAAAAGGAGGAGGGCATGCAAATTAGTATAATTTTGATGTTCATCTAGTCCTTAAAATTAAGGGTACTTAATAAATTATAGCGGAACTTCTCTCGTGTGTTTGTTTTTATGGTGAATAGGATTGCTTTCAGATATGATGTCCCAACTATTGACTTGGTGAATATGAGTTGAGTTGAACTTGGGAACTTCTAGAAGTTTCAAATTGAATGTCGTACTTTGAGTTTATTTCATAATTTAATAATTAGTGGAACCGTTTTTAACATGAGTTGAACTTGGGAACTTTTAAAAGTTTCAAGTTAAATGTCGTACTTTGAGTTCATTTCAAAATTAAATAAGTAGTGGATTGTGTATGAATTTTATTTGTAATATTATTTCAAACAAATATATATGAACTTTAATTATTTATCAATCATTATAAAAATTTAAACGAAAATTACTTCAATTAATTATTGAAATATGAGGATTGGGCATATATGTTGTTTTTTATTAAATTAGTTATTAATTCCAAAAGTCCATGTACAAAAGTTGTTATAATCGAGCTTTAACCTATAAAATTGTTGACTTTCTTTGTTTAGTTAAAAATTTTTTGGTCTTTGACTAGGGTATCTATCGGCAACCCCCTGGTTGATGAAAAGACATGACTGACTCAAGGATTTAAAGCTGTTTCGTACTCAAAGTCAAGAATCGAACCCTTGACCTTTGATTAAAGGTAGATGAGTTCCTTGCCACTCAACCACACCCCTTAGATTTGTTTAGTTTAAAATTTAAACCTTTAAATTGGAGTTTAATAAATGAAATAAGGATTAAATAAATTAATTTGTTGCAGTCAATTAATTTTTACAAGCATAATGACTTGTAAATGAATAAAATTACAAATAAAAAATTTGAATAATTTAATTTAATATTAGATATTTAATTATTAATTTAAATTCTCTTACATTTTAATTTAACTCAATAATTAAATTTCTAAAATTCACAATTTCTTTTATTCAGGGTAGCATACCTAATCTCTCATATTAAAAAAATAATTCAATAACTTCTTCTCAAAACATGCGTAACAACTTAAATACACTTTGAAAAGAGGGATTACTTACTAAGACATCAAAAGAATGCAAGAGTGAACACGCCTTTAACACTAATTCCCTAATTTTATTTAATAATTTTTTTCAATTAAACTTTAAATTTTTTGATATGAAAAAATAATATCTTTTAATCATATTTTAAATTTTTAAATTTTATTTAATCATTAGTCAGTTTTGTGACGATCTAATTCTTATTAAACCTTTTAAATCTTAACCTCTTATCTTATCGTTTAACTTTCAGTCTGATTTTTAAAATATTAATTTTACCTTTTTAAGCCAATTGTTATCTTCAAAAGAATTTAAATATTGAAGAGAGTCAATCTGATAACTTGAGACTGATTAAGAATAGTCGCAAACCTTTGAATGAATTAAAATATGTCTCGTCTTTCGTAGTCTTGGCTTGAGTCTAAGCATTGATGAAGTATACATCTAAAGGATTTTGTGACAGTAGTATTTTTTATTCAGTTGAAAGCTTCATCAGCGTCATAATTACATACAAGGTGATCTCCGTTGCTGTACCAAAAGTTTCTTACGCGATGGTTGCATTTGAACCTATAAAAATCCATCGGAAGTCAAAGATCTCTTGACACGTTATGGTTACGAGTATCATCTGCATCCACCATCGTTCCCATCCTGCACAAAATAGACATTTTTATCCTCACCTCACAACTAATATGCATCCTCGTCAAATGAAAGAGTTATGCTATGCATCTTCCATTTTTATTCTTTTAACTGGACATCAGAAAAAAGAAAATGGCAATCAAAGATTCATTTCCAAATTATCAGGATTTGTTATTAAAATTACATCGTATTTTAACTCAATAGTGTCGTCGAGTGGTTCTGAGTCAGGGGCTTATAACACATTGCCTGCAATATTGTGTGATTTGCAGATTTATTGTATGTTTCAAGATTTATCACTTATAGTCAAATTCTCAGACCAGAATTTCTCAGTGACGTGAATTTAAAGATTACCATAGTGACGTCCTAGGTTTCAAAATGGTCACAATGATGTTGGTCTCAAACCTATCGCCAAAAATATACTGCAACCCCATTATCGTCTACAAGCTGTTGAAACCTCTACTCTTGCTTCCTTCTCTGTTCTTTACCGCAAGAGCCTGTATATTGTCAACACCAATCTCCTTCCTCTTAATATCCTCATTAAACATGTTCTCTTTAATCACATCTAAAGAAAGCACACCATCTAGAGCGGAGTTGTTGACAGTCACAACCAAAGTTTCCCAATTATCTGACAAGAAACTAACTGGAAAAAGACTTATAGCTCATTATCAAGGATGATCTTCATTATAATCAACTTGTTGATGATATCTTGAAAATCATTGAGATGTTCCAATATTGATTTTCCAACCTCTAAGTTTAGGGTACGAGACTTTTAATTAAGCAGGATTTGTTGTAAGTGACTTTCCACTTATAAACACCCTTTAATTTCTTCCACAGCTCAAAAGGATTCATCTATTGAGATGTGATTAAATATGTTGATATCAATCTATTTTTAACATTTTTCACTTCATCTTTTCCCATTCTTTATTTGACATCTTCTCCAACTTAGAGGAGACATCATCTTTTACACTTTTATCCACATTGATTGCATAATAGAGATCATTGCAATACAAGAGACTTCCATCATAGGTCTCTATATTGAATAGTTGGTCCATGTCAACCTGGATGATTAGATCAAAAAAAATTTTGAATGAAATAAAGGATATCCTAAAAGGGAGAGAGAATAGGAAAATTTCATATGAACAAATAAATATGATTTGCTACTGCAAAATAAACCAATTTTAAAATGGGATAACATGTTCAATACGACATGAGTTTGAGTATCATAAGTTTTTCTTTTAAGGAAAATCCATGAATTTGATCAATTACTCTTTATGCTTCTATTCGGGTTCATGATTTTTCTTGGATATATGGTTCATTCGGTGGAGTGGTGAAATGTGTAGAGATCAAAAAACACGGCAACGATGAAAGCACTCTAATTCAAAAAATTCTTAAAATGTCAAACATTTCTTGCTCCAATTCATTTTTCTCTCTCCTACTATTGGGAGGCTCGTTACATCAATCAAAACAATAAAAAAATTTGAAAGTGATTTGTTGGTTTTATACAATAGCAAATCCTCTCTATTTGTAATTAAATAGCCAAATATAAAAAGCTTTGTTGTTTTTAGGATCTGTGAGATCTTAAATCAACTTATTGGTCTTATGATCTATCTAATTATGGAAAATGAGACCAATATCCCTACAAAAAATAAAAGGGAGAGATAGTAAAGATATTTTACAAAATATGACTATTAAAATGATCAATATGTAGAATCAAAACAAGTGATTGCTATGTCCGGATAGTCCAAATTCTCGGTAGTTAGTTTAAACCGCTTCAAGTTAAGATGATTAATCAACTTTAAGTTTGAGTCCATGCAAGATTATACATGAAAGATCTTTTTTTGGCCCTCTCTGGTCTGGTATGGAATAAACTTATAATCATGGAATTGACTCAATTATCATATTATAGATTATAAGTTCATAACCTTAGCCCATTCCCGTTTTAGGAAAAACAGATCTTTGGATACCCGTATAACCCATCAAAGACTGTTAAAGTGACTAATTCATAGATCTGGGTCATTTCCCTCTCGACTATGAAGCTTATCTCCCATTGTCTCACGAGTTGAGCTTAACCCTTGTTATTCTGATGTTCATATTGAAAATAATAAAAAAATCTAGGAATTAGTATAAATAAAGATTAACTTTGTAAGAAATCATTTTATCCAATACTAGAGGATAAATTTGTGTACTACCAAATCACACGATTATTGCCACGATGGTGGATATTGGTATTTTGGGAATACGCCTTAACAACCAATGGTTAACGATGCCATTTCATTCTCATTAATATTCATTGTTACTAAAGCTAATAAAAAAAATTCTTCTAAAATTGAGTATAAATTGACACACACACACACACACGGACGTACCAATACTACTCCCACTAATCATTTAAATCTAACTTCAATAAAATTATAGTTAAACAATGTTATTTAGACTCTAAAACTGTTATATTATCATGTTTTTCTTTCATATGCAAACTTTATTTCTATATCAAAGGATTTAATTTTAAACTACATATGGTCTTGTACACAGTCGTGTGTGGTGACTGTATCCTTTAAAAACTCAACGTCACTTTGATACACGATTCTACTGACTTACATGATCAACGAACATGGTCGTGTCCTCTACTTATACTACCATGTCTGACTCCACGTGAGCATGTCTGTCCTCAAGTGTCATCTTTCAACTTGTAAACAATTATAGTAGTTCACACATTCATCTGCACAGTCGTGTCCACCATTGACACAAGTGTATGCAACCTTAACATGAACAAGTACTCCAAAAATAACTTCAATTCATTGATTTCTGCCTCAAATTCGCTCGATCTTCATTCCTTTTGATCTATGAAGACAACTAACACTTATAAAGCCAAAATTTAGTGGAATTAAATGAACAAACATCTCTAAAATGTAGTTGGAACGACACCAACCAAAAGTTATTAAAAAAATGAGTAAAATGATGTCATTTTCTATTTTTAATTTTAAAAATAAAAAACCCAATCGAGCTTGGGCTTGAATCGAGTGCTTCAAAGTAAATCAATCTTTGGATTGAGATCGCCCTGCTTAGCTCATTGTCATCCCTAGTAATACCTAAATTCTTTCACGTGAATAATATCTAACAGATGCAATGTATTGATTCATCCTAAAAGATACGCATTTCTTAATTGGTAATCATAATTAAGAGAAGTAAATAGATATATAAGTTTGAGGTCTACAAGAGGAAAATTGTTTAGGCTCCGATTTTTCGCTTGATATATATTGGTAAATTGATTTTTATTGTTTTAAAAACATATTTTTATTTATAAATATACCCTTATAAACTTTTTTGTCTTTTTAACGAGTTTGGTGGTAAAAATATTTTTGACAAAAATTGGTATAGAAAAAGTTTGCATATTATTGAGTTTGATCCAAAAAATTACTGGAAGGAATCCTACCACAACAAAATCTATTGAAGGGGATTTAATAGCCAATTCAAAGAAAAATATTTACAAACAAAACCATAATTCAAAGAAAAGGAAAAAAAGATAGTAATTAATCTTTAAAAAATAGAAAAATATAATTACAAAAATAAAAAAACCAGCACACATATACTCATTTAAAATATAGATTTAAGAATAGAAAAGGAAAGAAAGGAATGATAAAAAGTTAATTAAATCATAGCTCCAAACTTAACCCAAATTAGTTTATAAGGAAATAGAAAAACAAATCGTAAAAACAATGTATATACAAAACATGATTTTTATAAATTTGCATAGTTAATATTTAAAATTTGACATACTTATGAATTGAAAAACACACGGTCCGTTGCTTAGATTTCGAAAAATAGTCTCATATAGCGACCAGCTTGATGCACGAATTTGAAAAGATTAGAAGACGTGGTTGTTAAATATATTTCTATTTATCTTTTAAATATATAGTGATCATTTTCAATCCATAAGTACGCCAAATTTTAAATATTAATTATACAAATTTTTAAAAATCATATTTTGTATTTATATGGTTATTGTCTAGTTTTGAGCCTGTGGGAGTTGAAATTTGATGAAAAAGTCATGCCTATTAAAGGATGTCAAATTTTAAATATTAATGATACAAATTTTTTAAAATATATATACACACTAAATATACAAAACATGATTTTATATATACACTACATATACAAAACATGATTTTTAAAAATTTGTATAATTAATATTTAAAATTTGACATACTTATGGATTGAAAAAGATATTTAAAAGGTAAATAGAAATATATTTAACGACCACGTCCTTCTAATCTTTTTAGACCCGTGCATCAGGCTGGTTGCTATATGAGACTATTTTTCGGCGTCTAAGCAATGAACCGTGTGTTGATTAACAATTCCAGGCGGATTTCAACCTTCAAAGCCATGGCTCGGTCAAACCATAAGCTATTAGTCTTGGCATCGTTCAAAGGCTCGTATAATATACGCAGAGATCATGTGGCCTCTACCCATCTATAAGTATCCTTCTTCCCTTTCATTACCACGACATGAAAAATCCATCTTAGATCTAGCGCTTTAAAACTCATTGACGAGCCAGTGGAGAAGGCATTTAATAACAATCTTCTGTCATAGTTTACTCATAAATAGTAAACCCAAGAAAAGAGATGGCTGCTTGTAACCCTAAAACCACCTTAGTTGTTTTATTCCTTTCGTCAATCTTCCTGGTTTCTTTTGAACAAGCCGAAATGAGGCCGCTTGGGGACGAACAACTCATGTGGAAGCAACAAGGCCGATTAGTGTTACAGTCTCTGCAGAAAGGTGGCCCTACACATCCAAGTCCCAACCGATGCACTTACGTCCCTGGACGTGGCACAGGCAGTTGCACCTTGAACGGAATGAATGTCGCCGGCAGTGTCCTCCGTTCACCTCCTGCTTTCCCCGGACTCGTCGACGTCGCTTCCACTATTGCTAACAGGAGCCAACACGACCACCAGCATCAAAGTTCGTCAGCTTCCATCTGAAGTTCGTATTGCTAATGCGTGCAACTAACCCAAGAACCCATCTCATGACACGTAATAAACATGATCAAATTACAATCCAGTAGCTTCTCTGTCTACCTAGAAGTTCATACGTTATAGATTTTCTTGTTTGTTTTTTCTTCGTCTTTTGGGACACTTGATGGCAACTTATGGAGTCAAGCTTGGATGGCTCAACTGAGTTAACCACTGATGATTCCACCCCAATTGTATACCATTAACATTGTTTATTCTTTTCTAAAGAGTTCTACAATAATGTTCTCTTTTTCCTTGCGCATATATTGGCAAGTTTCTTTTGTTACTGCATTCTCTCCTTATGAGTAATGAAGAATAGTTTATATCAACTTTCATGAATCCATTTCTGGAAATCAATCTAAGCATAGGTATTGGCAAGTCTCTTTTGTTGGGGGGATGGATCTTCTGTCCATTTTCTTTGTCCCTACTCTATCCTATTGAATCTCAACCATCTATTTATGTGAGTCCTTCATAAATGGATGGTTGAAATTCAATGGGACATAGTAGGGATAGAGAAATTGGACACAGGATCTTGGGTTTTGTTGCTGCTTTCTCTTTTTATGAATAATGAAGAATAGTTTATATCAACTTTCATGAATCCATTAATTTTCTAGAAATCAATCTAAGCATAGGCATAAACATCTCTCTAAATTAATAAAGGAACGTGTAATTTTTTCAAGAAAATTCAAGAAAATTGCTTATACATTTTTATTTAAAAATTTAATTGGTCAAGGTTTGTTAAAAATTGGGCTGGCTGATAAAAATTCAAGTTCAAATTATATTCAAAGGTTCATCATATATAATTGAGTGAAAATTAGTTAAAGCTAGATTCCACTAAAAAAAATTGTGAATGAATTAATTATACACTAGTTAAAACTTACATATGCTTAGATATATCTTATTCAAATTTTGACATATTCTCTTTATATTATAATTTGAAATGATATTTATTTTTCAAGAAACCAAACTTATGTTGTAGTCTATAAGATCTTATACTTTCGTTTTAATCAAATTTGCGTTGTAAAGTTAAATTGGATAAAAATTAGAATTGGGTTCAAATTATATTGGAAAGAATAGTTAACATACTACTGATTCGTACCTGCAATTTTGTTCTTCTTTCATGCGGTGATGCGGCCCTCTAGCAGGCGATTGCATGCCCATAAAGGAAGAAACTTTATTGTAATTGCGAAGAAGGTGGTCATTATTCACGCCATGTCCCTATCCTCGGTCTCGACAAGGGGATTTATTCATCCGTACCGAAAAATTGTTGTGTTCCTGTTTCCTTAACATTTAATCCATTTATTAATTGAGAGAGATAAAAAATAAATGGGTTGGATGTAAAAGAGAACAAGGGGTACAATAATTTTTAGTATAGGTGAATACGTTCCGTCGACAAGATCATTGTCAATTTACCGATCCTACCAAACTTATGACAAGCATCGCCTAGGTTTGGCCCTAAGTAATAACAAAGAAGGCACGCCTACTCTTAATCTACTCCTATTTTATCACATTTTATTTTTATGAGAATTCATTCTTAATATTTATAAAGAATAAGAAGAGAAAATAATGACAATTTTCACTACAACAAAAACATACATTTTGCGTCGTCTTTTAGACGTTGTAGAAGCTAGTAGGACGTCACAGAATACCTTCTCCGACGTATATTAAAACGTCGTAATAGACGTCGTAGATAGTGGGGTAGCTAATAGGTTTCTGCGACGTTTGAGTCAAGACGTCGTAGAATGCTTAACAATTCTG
This sequence comes from Erythroxylum orinocense, assembly GCA_025531955.1. Classification (NCBI taxonomy): domain Eukaryota; kingdom Viridiplantae; phylum Streptophyta; class Magnoliopsida; order Malpighiales; family Erythroxylaceae; genus Erythroxylum; species Erythroxylum orinocense. The sequence continues at coordinate 3,197,212 of JANZLX010000211.1, forward strand.
CGACGTCCAAAAAGATGCCAGAAAAGAACGACATATTCTACAACGTCTGGGGAAAACGTCAGAGATTGATTGCGTTTTCACGACGTTTGTGGGACGTCGTAGAAAGTGAATTTTCTGCGACGTCTGACTCAGCAGACGTCGGGGAATGTTAAATATTTATTAAATATAATTTAACCGAAAAATAATTAATTTATAATAATTTTGGTAAATTTTGTTAATAATGTTTTAATATAAATTAGAAATACTTGATTTGT
>JANZLX010000211.1:3197565-3219972 GCA_025531955.1 Erythroxylum orinocense
ATGGAAATGTTACGAATGATGATATGTGGATAAGTATAAAGATTAAAAACGAATTGAAGTTGATGGTTTGATGAACTTTAATTGGAAATTAAAGGTATAAGAATGATGGTACATGAGAGGAAGTGAAATTAAGAAACAAGATTTTCATAAGGATAAATGAGGCAAGTTGATTCAAGAGAAAAATATGGAATAACTGAGGTAGAATTAACAAAACTTGCCTTCTTGGAAGTTGTAGTTCATCTTTATAGCTTTCCGACGCTATAAAGTTTGTAAAGTTTAGACATAGGAATCATGAGATATGAATGTTACAAGTTGGTATGTTGCTTAGGTTTTTGTATGTATGATAACTTTGGTAATTGATAAGAATGCATGGTTTTGATGAGAAATTATGGTTTGATTGGATCAATAATTGATAGTTTGATGACATGAGTTTGATTTATGAATTAGCCATGAAGTGATTTAGCATAAGAACAAGTGAATCTTGCAAGATTAGAAGTGTTTATGTTTTTAGGAAGGGGTTTGAAAGCATAAAATAAGGTTTGGAGGGCTTAGGGGAAGCCCATGTCCGTTAAACAAACATGGAAGTCCGTTTAACTGACTGTCTGGGGTCATTTGGGACCCTTGGCATTCCCCATGTTCGTTAAATAGACATGGATGTCCGTTTAACAGAATGTCTCGGGTGAAAATGGACAGTTTGGACAGTCCATGTCCGTTAAACGGACATGCATGTCCGTTTAATGGACATACTCGGGTCAGCCACAGTATTTTTCGATTTTGACCAGTTTTGAGGCCGAATCTCGCTTTGTGGCCTCTAATACGATTTGTAGATATGAATGTTATCTTTCCAATGGCACAAGAATGAAAGAATTTGGATATTTGTAGAAAAATGTCATGGCAATCACGCCAAAGTATGTTCAATTTGATTTTGGGGAATGAATATGGTGTATTCTTTTGATCATAACTCCCTCATCCGACCTCCAATTGAGGTGATTCTTAAGGCAATGGTTTTCTAAGACATGTATCTATCTCTCCATAAATATTTGTAGCAATTGGAGTTGATTTGAGGAAGTTTGTGTTAGAGCAAGTTAGAGGTCGGTTAGGAGAGCATGATTAGGGTTTTGAACAGACTTGAGTTTTTTTTTAGCATATCTTGAGCTATAAAGCTCCAATTGATGTGAATCTTTCTTTAATGAAAACTAGAGACATAGAGCTATGATTTTTATGCAAAAGTCAAATTGAAATGATGATTTTAAGATTTCCAAATTCTGTTCGCAAATAGGAGAAATGAGGTTGAGCATAGTGACGGATTTGTTTGAGCACACCATGGAACTATTGTAAGTGAATTTTTGGATCGTTATGAGCATAAAGATGAATTGATGATGTCCATATGGATTCAAAGATGAAAAAAAATTATAACCCTTCCTGGTGATATCCATGCGCACGTGTTCATGATTCAGAGTATAAGTAAGCAAGAGAGTTGGGTTCCGGAAACGGGATCCAACAGTGGAGTGCCCACACAAATCAGTCACCATACTTGAACTCATTTCTCCAATTTGTGAACAGAATTTGGAAATCTTCAAACCAGAATTTCAATTTGACTTCTTCAAAGAAATTGTAGCTCTAAGTCTCTAGTTTTTTTTAATTAAGAAATATCTTAATCGGAGCTCTATAGATCAAGATATGCTTAAAAAGCCAAAATGTGTTCATACCCTAATCATGCTCTCCCAACCGACCCCTCAATTTCTCTGTATCAACCTTTTTCAAATCAAATCCAAAAGATTCCAATTTTTATGTAGAGATAGATACATTTCTTATGAATCTATTTCTTTAAGAATCACTTCATTTGGAGGTCGAATGAGGAAGTTATGACCAAAAGAACCGAACATGTTTATACCCTCAATCATGCAGTAACATGTCTTGGCAAAATTTCCATAACTTTCACCACAAATGTCTGATTGATTTCATTCTTGGACGGTTGGAGAGCACATATAAAGATCTACAACTTTTGTGAAGACCACAAAGCAATATTCTACTTCAAAAATGGTCAACAATTAAGATTTCCTGAAGCTATCCCGTGAATGTCCGTTTAACGGACATCCATATATGTTTAACGGACATATACTGACTTAGGAACTATTTTTCACTCGAGAAGGTCCGTTAAACGGACATTGGCAAGGAAGGGGGTCCTTTTTCACCTAAGAAGGTCCATTAAACTGACTTAAGCTCTGTTAAATAGACATTGGTGAGGTAGAGGCCCTTTTTCATCAGAGAAGGTTCGTTAAACGGACATTGGTGACCCAAAACTCCTTCCAAAGCCTCTCCAATGCTTCCTATATTCCATCTAACAACATATTCACTCATAATCTTCCCAAATTCAACTCTTCTAGTGGAAAATCACTTTATAACAACTCAAACACCAAATTTCTCTCATAACATTCTCAATTCTCAACTCATTTGGTTCATCAAAACCACAATTTTCTATCATTCATCATAGCTGTCCCATACACAAATCCTATGCAACATCATAACTTGTAACAATCATATATTTCCATTACAATGTCCAAAAATTACAAACTGTATATCGTTGGAAAGTTAGAAAGATCCTCTACCACTTCCAAGAAGACAATTTTGACCAGTTCTACCTAGATTCTTCCAGTTTTTCCCTTGAATCTAAGCACAATTTTCCTTTATGAAAAACTTGAAATTTGTCCCTACTTCACTTCCTCTATTACAACATCATTCATAACCATTCAACTACCAATTGGAATTTATCAAACTCTCAACCTCAATTCATTTGACTCTTCATATTCAACAACGTCTCATGATTTATAACATTCTTATCTTTCTTTTCCATAGTATCTCACTTATATATATATAACAATAGTTCATGCTCAAAATTCATCATCTCAAGTTAATGACATCAAACATACCTAATGTCAACTTAACATCATCCATACACAATTCATATTTCAAATCCATACACAATTCCATATTTCATTAACATCATAAATAAAGATTTGTATAAACTTCAATGGCATTTCCAAGCGACATTACATCATCAATATCAAAATCCAATATACAAAGCATGCAAAACCCAATAATTCTCGAAATGCATCTAAAGCCTTGTTTTACATCAATTATTCCAAAACAAAACAAAACATGCAAATCCAGAGTAATGTTTTGACTTTCTTTAACTTTGTTTCTTGTTCATCACCTGGAGATGGGGGTAAGCTTAAAAAGCTCGTGGGTAACAAGCTTATAACCTAGAAACAAGCAAAAACCATTGAAATATTTATTTTGATTGTAAAATTTCACATAGTAGAAATCCATGTAACAAATATTTCCCAAATTCACAACTTATCCAGAAATTCATAAACATCATGAATCATGCATCCATCAAAATTGTCACAATCATACACATAAGCACATCAGAAATGGTTCGGGTGGATCCAAAAATAGAACGTGTTGCACATTTCTGCATAGTGGTCTTATGTAGTCGTGAACTTAGGGGAGTCCATAAAGGAGCTCCATGCCACTAGTTGGCAGGCAGGAGAAGCCTTTTGTCAAAGTGCACTTGAATTAACTTAGGGGACCACCACAAACCCATATAACATGTAATTCATGACTTGAAAATAGATTGCCCAAATGGCAACATTTCAGAAACTTGTTTTTCATGAACATGCAATTTTTTCAAAAAACCCTTTTCATTTAGCAATTCCAATTCATCAAAAACATTCACATACTAAGCATATAGTAAATTCTCAACTCATTCAAAAGCAATGATGCAATATATATGAAGCCATTAAAATCATTTTATTCAAAAGAAAACATTTATGGCTCATTACTCAAATTATAAACATAAAACCCACCTTAATTTCCTTGCTTGAAAACCTTGCTTAGTGCTCGTTCAAAAAGCTTCTACTCTCCTTGCTCCTCTTGCCTCTCTTGATTTTCTTCAACATTAACAAAATTCCCAAATCAATAGTGATTCCAAGCTGAGAAAACCATAAGACATAATCACCAAAATTGATCTTAGAAAGCTTAAACCCATTCATTTCTTAAGCTATATGAACCAAAACCCTTTCAAAGATCCAACATATTAAGATCAAACTTATCTTAATTTTTCACCAAATGAGGAGTTTCTTGGCTCTAATGGAAGCTCTCATCCTCCTCTTCCTTTTTTTCACCTTGAATAAACTTTAAAATCCCTTTTGAAGGCTTAGAAAAATCAAAACCTAGCTTACTTCCTTTTTTTCCCTTCTTTCTCTCTTTTTCGTGCTTCTCGCTACTTTTCTCTCGTCAATCACGTTTCTGCTTCTTCAAAATTAAAGACAACCTTTTTCTCTTCTCTTTTATACCCTTATTGATTGCACAATGTCCATTTTACCCTTACTTATAAGCCTTGCTACTTAAATGCCTAAGTGACTAGCCAATTTTGCCCCTCATGCAAACTTACCAACTTAATTCAATTTAATCAATGTCATGTGATCTTGCTCACATTAACATGCTAATTAACTCCACAAAATAAAATAATTAATCTATTAAGACCTCAAAATTTTTTTAAGTCATTACCTAACTCCTTTAAAAAATCAAGACCTTTTTCCAATAATGTAATTGAAGGAATTTGCTAGCACTTTCTTCTAAAAAAATGTTCCTCATTGTCTCACTTTTCTAATGATTTTCGAACTGTTCTTATACTGAAACAATATTCTGTGCTCAACTTCCATCCAAAAATTGATATTCTTAGAGACTGAATTAAAACTTGATTTCATCAGACAATTTGTAACTTTATTTCTCTATTTTAATTCAAATTAAGAATTATCTCATTTTGATAGCTAGAGCAAAAGTTATGGCTAAAACACCGAAGCATACTCAATGAACATGTTTCAATTACATTTTCCAACTTTTAACTTCCAACATTTCACATATAACCCATCTTGCACCTAAACCATATTTTCTACTTCATTTCAAATTCAAGAATTCTCCTTTTCTTTATACATGAATAATCGCCAAAAATTTCTCTTTTAACAATTCTAACTTCCAAGAAAAGTTCAAGGTCCAACAAAACTTGTAAAAACTACCATTATTGATTTATGTAGCACTTATTCTCTTAGATCCCCTTGCACCAATATACCACGAATGACTAACTCCCCTCTTAACAGACTAACTCCTCTCTGGTCATCCCTTCAGTCTTCCTCTCCTTTTGCCCTGCTTTATCACATCTTCTACTCTGAGTGCAATCTTCAGTAACTTCTTGAAATTAGAAGTAGCAACTCCCACACTCAAATGAATCTCCATCCTTAGACCTGCTCAAATTGGTAACATCAGTCCTCTAGATTTGCCACAACCTCTAATGTATACTTAGACAAAGATGTAAAACGCACCTCATACTCTACCACAAACAACCCCATTTTCTTCTGATCTCGATATATCCGCAGAGCGTATTTGTCTCTGAACTCTCTGTTGAACTCCTGCCAAGTCATCTCCTGTGACATGTAAGATCTCCTCACTGACTTCTACACTCCAAACTGTTTATTGCCACCATGCCTCAGCCTTCTTAATATCAATAGTACCCCAAAACTTCATTGTACCCATCTTATGGATTCACTTATAGTTATGGTCCACCTTAGAATCCCCTCGACTTGGAGCCCTAGTAATAACTTGCTGCATCATCTAAAAGAACTGCACCATTTGAGCTGACACTAACATCTCTTCTTCTACTTGATTTGCTCTAGTATGCCCCTAATCAAGCATATCTGAAGCACGAATCAGATTACCCAATTCCCCGATCAACTCTATGCTAGTAATATCATCTCCTTCAACAATCCTAGATAAGACAAAACTATATATCAATTTTTTGTTTCACTTAATTTGTCCCTAAAAATGTAAACTCACTTTGATACTACTTAAATGTAATGCTTCAAAATTTTTAAACCAAAATTTAGCCTAATTTTTTCTCAATTACATCATTAATTACCAAAATCCCATTAGTCTAAAAAATAGTATTCATCAGTCACAAAAATTAACTGTGCAAGCATAACCATCCTAAACTATAACATTAAAAAATAGATACAATAAAACAAATGTACTCAATTTGATCTACTGACCTCATCTAGACTCCATACTATCAATCATTTATATTAGGGTTAATGGCAATCTATCTATCTCCTTAAAAAAATATAACAATAAAAGTTAAGCTACCTACTCAATAAGGGTAACTTGATGGTACCCTTAAAATCAAATAACTCAATATATGTTGAAAATAATCAAATGATAAAAATATATATAATACTAAAATACACAAACAATACTTAACTTATCCAAATACTCAATAAACATCTAGAAGTTTATTATATTAATTATTAATACTAACTGTATTTTTAATTATGACCATTTATGTTTTACCTTTTTATTAACTGAATTAACTGGGTCTTGTTTAACTTAGTAGACTTATATTCAATGGGTTGTCAACTTATTTCTACTTATCATAATCACTCACTAAGTGAAAATGTAATTAGATGTATAAATCTCAACATAAAGTACCTCAATCCCTCAATCTAATATGGTATCTCAGTATCATTTTGCTACCTAGCCGTTGAAATAAGATATCTCTAGGACTCAAAATATCTTGGTACTACTCTAATACCTAGCCAGCAAAGGGCATCTCGGGGACCCAATATGCCCTGGTAGCTACTCTTCAAAAAAAATACCTAGCCATAATTCACTTATATCTCAACAACCCATCACTTTGTGACTATCAAATATATGTGATTTATGTTACCCCTAATATTTTTAGTTATAAACATGCACAACTAAAAATTATAAATATCATATTTTCCCAATTATGAGACGATATACTTATAAAACGTATCAAAATATAAACACTGAACAGTTTGTACCTTATCAATTATTTGTTTAATAAATAAAATTCTAAAAAATCATATATTTTATAAAATCATATGGTTAATTATTAATTTAATTAATTACTAATTCACAATATAATTTACCATAAAATAACTTATTAACAACAAAAGTTCATAATTTTATGAACTATACACATATATAAGGATACCATCTAAGGTTTTCCTTACCTGATTTTCATATTCAACTACTTTGACTGATCCAATCTATTCCCTAATTTGTCCTCTGGACTTCGACATTTACAAAATTTTATTAGACTTTATTTAAGAAAAATGTTCAAACGCAATTACACTTAATAATCCAAAGTTACCCTCGTTTTACGAATTTATTCTTAATTAATAAAATTAGCGTTACTTTATCCTACCATAATAATTACTAAAATATACCTTAATTATTAAAATTCCTCTTTTACCCTCACATTCTTTTATTATTACTAAAATACCTTCTAGGAATTAAATTCCTATTTTATTCCTAAATATTCACATTTCCTATTTTGCCTCTTAATATATCTTAAAATTCCTAAAATTGTCTTCTTTACTCTCTCGTCTTCTCCTAACCTCCTCTTTTTTCTCATTTTTCTAGGCACTTTTTCTCTCTCTCTTTTTTTTTTCCAATTTCATCAAAATTTATATCACAATATAATTCTAACTAGAAACTAATTTAGAAAGATTGAAAATCACAAAAGGGTGTAATTTAGCTGGAAACCTTATCTATATGAAGTTCTATTCCTTTCCAATATATTTCTTAGTTGGTAAATCCATAATTTCCTCTCTAATCTACTGCAAAAACAAATAAAATAAGGAAATATATGAGAAAAGCTTAAAATGGAAGAGAAAGATGGTGTTTTGTGCACTTATCACTTGAAAATATGGAGAAGAAGGAAAAAAAATGAAGCACTTTCGTTGGTTTTCTTACAACTCACTTGTTATATATATATATTTATTCCACTCTTTTTATTTTTGTAGGATGGGATGAGTTTTTATTAAAGTTTGGGTTTTTATTAGCTTTACATTGACTTTAAACAATAACAACAATAATATCTTAGTAGAAGTCTTACGGAACATAGAGTTTAAGGAGGTTAAGAAGTGCGCAACATTATCCCTAACTAGTAGAGAACCTGTTTTTAATAGACTCACATGAAAAATAAAAATAAAAGAAAAAATATACATAATCAATATATAACTATAAAATAAATAAAAAAATAATAATAATAGTAATAGCAGCAGCAGCAGTAGCAGTACTAGTACTAATAATAATAATAATCATCATCATCACCATCAAATATACATAAAAATAGACATAAAAGATAATAATAATAATAATAATAATAATAATAATAATAATAATAATAATAATAATAAATATGTACAAAAAATATAAAAATAAGTAATAAAATAAATAATATGATAAATATAGAACAAGATAATGAATAAAAATAAAAGATAAAATAAAGAAATAAATACACAAATAAGAAAGAAGACAAGTAAATAAATAAAGCAAGCTATTACAAAATACTATTTATGCTAAGTAAGGAAATGTTTAAGCTAAATAATTAAGAAGAATGTAGTATTTATTAAAGGTTTAGACTAAATATAAGACCTAAGACTTGAAAAGAATTGTTTAAAAGACTTATAAAAAAGAGAAAAAATTCCGTACGTGAGATCCTTTACCTATATCCTAGTATGTCATAGTCTTCTGATGAGGGCTATATCTTCGGTAAGTTCCAGTAGAGCCAAATTATTATTGACCACCTCCTCCCAGTTATTCTTAGGTCTTCCTTTCTTTCTCTTACAGTTTATAAGTACAATCTTCTCTCATCTTCTCATTGAAGCATTAGAATGTCTCCTCTTAATATGTTCGAATTACCTAAGTCTTGTTTCTCTTAATTTTCATTAATATTAGTTACATTTAATTTGTTTCTTATTATTACATTCATGAACTTATCTCTTCTAGTAAGATTGCACTTCTAACAAAGTATTCTCATCTCCTCCATTAACTTATGACTTTGCACCTATTTGATGGGTCAACACTCTGTTTCATAGAGTATGACCGACCGAATCACTAAAAGATAGAATTTACCTTTGAGTTTGAGTGTTATCTTCTTATCACATAAAATTCCTGATGTATTTTTTCTATTTAAGCCATCTTAATTTGATACGGTGATCAATGTCTTCATTAACCTTTTCTTTGCTTTAAATGATAGATTTTAGATACTTAAAACATTCTTTTGTGGTATAACTTATGAATTAATCTTTACTTCTATATTGGAAGCCACCAGACTATAAAAATTACACTTTATCTTAGTTTTGCTCAAATTAAAACCCTTTGACTAATGTTATGAATACTGTACCGGTACTAATACTAAATTTGGTTCTGATATAGTGCTGTACTGATACTGGTCAATACTAAGTATCGTTTTGAGTAATTTTTTGTATTTATAAAATAGTTCCTGAATTTTTTTAAAATTGTAAAATAGTCCTTTAATATATTATGTTATAGGGATATTATAAGAATTCCTAATTATCTGTTGTATTCTTCTTGTCTCTTCTTTTGTCTTGCTATTTTAATCCTTTTTTAAATGAAAAAAATATTGCATTAAGAAACATATAAAAGAGATAACAAGTCTGGTATCACAGTACCTTGCAATCCTAAATTCACGTTTTTTTAACCACGTAGCAAAATGCTTCGTTTCAATTTTTTTTTAAAATACAAGGGAAAGTAAAACACAGCTAAACGAAAACACGCATTACTCAGTGGTACTCGACTCCTTGTCGGTTCCTGTGGAGCAGATCCCAGAGGGACATAGGGGGCTCTTGAAAAATATGGAGTCTTGAGTTGCAATGTACTGCAAATGCGGCCAGGTAATCAGCGCACTGGTTGCCTTCGCGGTGGACATGCTCGAGTCTCACCTCCCAAGCACGGTGGAGAAAGGCCCGGGTACCTGTCAATAAAAACGAATTGATGCCTTGATGCCTCTTTCCCTTGTAAGCCTCCTGATATGCGCTGAAATCAATCCTTTATTACTATCTCCAATACTATCTCACGCTACCATCTTCCTTGGTTTTCAACTGTCCATCTTCTTTAAAACTATCCCTCTTCTACCTCTGTGGCACAACTCGCGGGACAATGGTGGCCGACGACCACTGTGCTAGGACGCTGGATAGAGAGGAAAGAGAGAGTAAAATGAAAGATGGATCACACGGGTGTTCTTTCTGAAAGTTACCCCAATGATCATTCTTTGATTCTGAATCGATTCACAGGAGACCGAACAAACAAATCTTTTCAAAGTGTTAAAATTTGAATCTTGTTGTAGGTAGTAGATGCTTTAACAGACAAATTAAGATGACAGTCAATGCCACACCTTTGGTCAACGATGAGTGTTTTGTGGCGAGAAGCAAGGTGGTGTCCTCCAGACTTTTGCATAATATCGTTGTTTCTTTGGCAAGTGGTGGCTCTGCCTTTGTTGAGCGTAATTTTACGATGGGGTTGTTTGGTTATGAAAAAAAAAGAGTAGGTACGGAACTAAAAATTGAATTTAGTAAAGGACAATGATTATAAAGTTTTTATTTTAATTAATTATTTTTGGGTGATACCCCGTTCTTCTTTTAATTTAGAGGAATGAGTATCATTGTTATATAAGGGTGGTCTTGTTCCAATTAATTAAAATATAACTAATTAAAATATTATAATTAATTACAATATAATTAATTAAAATATAATTCATTCATTAATTAAAATATTGTAATTAATTAATTACAATATAATTAATTAAAATATAATTTATTCATTAATTAAAATAATGTAATTAAAATATTATTAATTAGTTACAATATAAGTAATTAAAATATAATTATTTATTATTTAAAATATTGTAATTAAAATATAATTCATTCATTAATTTATAATTATATTGTAATTAATTAATTACAATATAATTAATTAAAATAGAATAATTAATTCCAATATAATTAATTAAAATATAATTATTCATTAATTAAAATATTGTAATTAAAATATTATTAATTAGTTACAATATAAGTAATTAAAATATAATTATTCATGAATTAAAATATTATTAATTAGTTACAATATAAGTAATTAAAATATAATTATTCATGAATTAAAATATTGTAATTAAAATATTATTAATTAGTTACAATATAATTAATTGAAATATAGTTCATTCATTAATTAAAAATATTGTAATTAAAATATTATTAATTAGTTACAATATAAGTAATTAAAATATAATTATTCACGAATTAAAATATTGTAATTAAAATATTATTAATTAGTTACAATATAATTAATTTAAATATAATTCATTCATTCATTAATAATTATATTGTAATTAATTAACTATAATATAATTAATTAAATTATAATAAATTATAATAAATTTTTATTTCTTAGTATTTTTACAAACCAACCACTATTAATGGTAATAATAATCATTCCTTCCTCTTAACCAACCATCATAATTATAATGATAATATCAACTCTCATTTCTTATTATATTTATTCCCATTCCTATTATCATTCTCCCTGTATGAATCAACCGCCCCCTAAACTTCAAGACTTATAACCAAAAAACATTGGTTGGTGTTATATACACTAGGAAACTTTGGAACTATCCTGTTATGAGATAATAAAACTTGAAAAATTGTACATAATAGGACGAGTCAGGATTAAGATGTTTAATAATGCAATTAGGATGTTAAGTGGTATGTGATATGTAACAAATTTGAGGAATAATTTGATCTCTTTGAAAACCTTACATGCAAAATATTTTTAGATATAATACTGATGAAAATAATATTAAGATAGTAAAGAGTGTGATGGCTATGATGAACTGATGAAAAATTGAAAATGATCAAAATTTGAAAAAAAAAATCTATAAACGGATAAGGAGTACAGTTGTAAGTTGAGAAAATATAGTTATTAAGATGAACATCTTCTGTAGATAGGATTGCTTACTTGTCTAAAGAACTATTGAAAATTGATCTAGAAAGTCCAGGAAATTGTGAAGAAAATTAATCTGGAAAGTCTACAAAAGTGTACAAAATTAATCTAGAAAGCCTAGAAAAGTGTGTGCAATTAATTATAAAGAAATATTGTATATAAATTCTAAGTCCAAAATGATAGAAACTAGGAGGTAAAATAAATACTCAGCAAAATATCTAGAATATTTTAGAAGTCACCAACAATTTTCTAAGACAATAAATAGGCCTGAAATGTATGCTATTAAAGTAAGAAGAAGAACATTGTAAGCATATTGCAAGCAAAAGCAATAAAGCAAGAACATTGTAAGCATATTGCAAGCCAAAGCAATAAAGCTCTTCTTTTACAAATCCTTCTATTCCCTTATCACATCCTGAAAATCTAATAGTAGTATCAAAGTAATGTTGATCCTTCTCACTCGCCTTCATTACTTTACCTAATTGACCAACATTCAACTATAATTAAACCTTAATACCCATTTTTGATGGGGAAGCATATAATTATTGGAGCATCCAAATAAAGATTGTATTCATCTCACAAGACGCGTGGGATGTTATAAAGAGTGGTTATGAAATCCTAATAAGCCAAGAAAAATTAGCTACGTTGATAAAAGTACAACACAATGATTAAAAAACTCATTCAGTTCAGTCGGTTTAACAGTTAAAACCTTAAACTGTCTAATTTTTTGATTCAATTTACTTTAATAACTCTTGTTGTTAAAAACTGATTAATTTATTAATTGATCGGTCAATTTTTATCAATTAATAAGTCTTTATAAATTAAATAAATCAATTAATTGTTATTTAACAATTTATTTTCAATTATATTTTAAATTCTTTGATAGGTAAGGACAATCTCTTTTAATCCTATTTCAAAATTTTAATTTTAGTTAATTTTTAGTTGGTTTTATGACGATCTACTACCAATTGAAAATTTTAAACCTTAAACCTCTTGTTTATCTATTTAGCTTTTGATTCGATTTCTAAAACATTGATACAATAAAAGAAGTACAGGAAAAATAAGCAACATGATGCCAAGGCCTTGCTATTCATCTAATAAGGAGTTAGCAAGGAGATTTTTCTAAGGATTATGCAAGCAAGCAAAGTAAACGAGGCCTGGGAGACACTAAAAATGAGTTTAGAGGCATGGACGAGGCAATATCCATCAAACTCCAATCTTTATATAAAGATTTTGAGGAGATGAATCAATAAAATCTTTCTTCTATCGTACCCCTAATATTTTCGAAGAAATTAGAAGTTATAGGCGTACGATAGAAGATAAAAAAATAATATAAAAAATATTAAGAAGTCTTCCTGCAAATATGACCTTATTATGGCTGGTAGAAGAATCAAAAGATTTATCAAAAGTCATTAAAGTGGAATTAATGGCTCTCTAGAAGCTCATGAAGCTAGACTAAAAAGATTTGAGTAGCCACTAGAGCAAGCATTCTAAACAAAAATAAATATCTTAAAAAATCACGGAGATAGGAAAAATAGCCATAGTAAAAATTCTCAAAGAAGAGGAGCATTTTCTAACCATAGTAGGGGGAGAGGAAAGCAACAAAGTAATGATACATCAAGCTCTTATTGCAAATTGTGCAAGAAAAATAATCATGATACAAAATATTGTCGATACAAATGAAAAAAGTGTAAAAGACACCTTCATTATGAAAAAGATTGTCGATACTAATAAAAGTAAAAGGCAAAATTTTCAAAAAATAATGAATCTTTTGATCACACAGTATACTCTGTGCAATCTTTAGTGGTTATTTAAACCATATGACTAAGAACAAGATCTTCGTGCAACTAGATGAAAGTGTAAAATCCTAAGTTACACTTGGTGATGAAATATACACACTGTTGAAGGAAAAGGCACTATTGTTGTTAGATTCCATGGCGATAATGAAAAATACATCTTTAATGTTTTTATGTTGTTAGACCTTACTCAAAATCTATTAAGTATAGGCCAATTAATTTGCAAAAATTATCCATTAACAAAAATGTGTTCTAGATATTGTAGAATATGATGGTCTTATTAGAACAAAACTTACAACTACACCTTTACCTCATAAGTTCACAATTGAAAATCATGAATCCTTTTTGCTTCCTAAAGTTGATCATTATAGGAAATTAATTGGCAAGCTCTTATATTTGGGTTTTACTTATCTTGATACCACTTATGACACTCAACAATTAAGCTAGTATGTTCATTCTCTCACACAAAATCATTGGTCCACTGCCTTATGTGTCTTAAAATATCTCAAAGGTTCACCATCCAAAGGTCTCTTTTTTCCTGTTGTCAATGATTTTCGATTTTAGGCATTTTGTGATGTAGATTGGACATCTTGCCTTGTTACAAGAAGATCTATTACTGGTTATTATATCTTCTGGGCCCTGCTTTGATCTTTTGGAAAATTAAAAAGCAAACTACTATTTCACAATCCTCTATTGAAGTTTAATACAGGAGTTTATCTTCAATTGTATGTGAGGTTCAATGGATCTCTTACTTGTTTCACAATCTTTCCATTGAATTTTTGCAACCAATTTCTTTATGGTATGATAACTAGTCTGCCATTCATATCACCTCTAACCTTGTTTTTAATGAACGAACTAAACATATTGAAATTAATTGTCACTTAGTTTGCGATAAATTCAAGCAAGGATTCGTTCCTTCACAACAGTAGCCAGTTGATTTATTTACTAAGCTGAGTATGCAATCTATTAGAAGTTATTTTGTTGTGTTTTAGCTAGAAAAGTTAGGAGATTGTTAGAGAGAGTAGTTACAAAGTGTGAAAGAAATAGAGTTTGATATAATTCTACAAATATAGTTTGTTAGTCATCTTCTATAAGAAGCTATCTTTACTTTTCATTTTTAATATATACAGAAGCATTTTCCATTTTCTTCTATTATTTCACATTAAATCCCAACAATTTGCTTCCAGTCCTTTCAATAATTTGCCACCAATCTCTTTTTTCAGTTTTGTCAGCTTTCTTAAAACTAATCATTTTCTTAATGCCATCTACATTAAACAATTCTGACATATATCCTTTCCAGTCTTGTTGGCTTCAATCTCTTCTTTAATCTTGTTCCTTCTCTTGATTTCGTTACATTTCTTGAAATGGTTCTTTGGCTCTTGTGTCTTTTACAGATGTTTTGCCTTTTTGTGTTGTTCCTAAGACAATGAGTTCCCTCCCCATGCAATTTTCAATTTCTTAAAAATTTCCAAGCTTTTGAATTTCTTTAAGATCTTCTATTGTTGGAAAAATCTTTACGATTAGTACTGATGCGCAATTTCCTAAGTTTCTGCAACCATTCTAAATCTTTCAAAGTGCATGAAATGCCCTTTTTCTACACAGTACTAACTACTAATAATGCAAACACACGTAATAAATAAAAGACAGGGGTTTGTTAAAGTTTAAAATAATAGGAGCCTGTAAAAGCCAGTTAAACGATAAGAGCCTATTAGACGGTAGAAGCCTGTTTGACGATAAATCCTGTCAAAACTATTTAAAACCGAAAATGCCTGTTAAAACTGAAAGGAACTTATTACAAGTTAAAAACAAAAGGATCCTATTATAAGAGTGAAGAAGCCTCATGCTAAAATAAACAAACACATTATAATGTGAAAATTTAAAAGTTAAAGAGAGAGAGGAATGACGTGGTTGATTTATACTGGTTCGACTTATAACCTAAGTCTACATCCAATCCTCGAGTGTCTAACTTGAGTGTTTCACTAAAATCCCAAGTAGTAATTTGACGAGCTTCTTTAAACTCATAAGTAAATATTTTTCAAGGTTCTCTAACCTTCCAAACTAGTAGTATTTCACTAGCCTCTACAAGCTCCCAATAAATGAAAAACTTAATTGTTCGATATGAGCTTCAATGATTTCTCTCAAGAAGAATTTTCACTTTCTAAAGCACAAGGGATTTGATAACAATATGACTTTCAAGAGTATTGATGCTATTGATGTATTTCAAAAGTCTGGCATATGTCCCACATTCGCAAATGTGGTGACTCTTCCTTAAATAAACATCTTCTTCAACTGATTGTTGCTTCTTTTATATCTTGAATTGACTTTGAATCTTCAATACCATATCTGATAAAATCTTCCATATCTAGATGTTAAGACAAATGATCATATCACAGAGCTTATTGTGATTTGTAAGATCCTTCCAGTTATTGTGGAATCACTTCTAATAAATCAGGTAAGTTCATAAGGAAGGATTTTGCAAGAAACGAAGCATTTATCATTTGATTTTATTTCCTTTTGAAAAATATATCATTACCTATACAAAGAAATCAATCCAATTTGAATTTTGAAATATTATAAGGTCATCATCAAAATCATTAATAATAAACCTTGAGCTAACAACTACAAATACTTTCAATATTTAAAAAAGTCATGTGAGTGAAGACAATGCCTTAGGTACATCATCCAACAAATAACACTTAGAAATGTCCAAGTGGGATAGCTTCTCAAGCAAATCTATTTCACCTGTAAGTCCCTCTAGAGTATGACACATAGGCTTAACAAGCTCGACGATTAATTATAGGCATTCGTTGAAGGTTAATAAACCTCAATTGTTTTGTAGACTTCAAACCTTTTAAGAAATCAATGTTCTCTATCTTAATGTGATGCTTTGGTGCACTCTTCTTGGCTATATTCATCCATCTTCTTAGGTAAACGACATTAAGCTTTTTCATCTTTGAGAATTCCACAAATTTGTAATCACGAAAACACTAGTTAAAAGTTAATATTGTTTGTAGGCTATCATCAATAAGTGCATCTTTGGTTTCTACCAAATATACATTGTAACATTGC
Source organism: Erythroxylum orinocense (assembly GCA_025531955.1). Classification (NCBI taxonomy): domain Eukaryota; kingdom Viridiplantae; phylum Streptophyta; class Magnoliopsida; order Malpighiales; family Erythroxylaceae; genus Erythroxylum; species Erythroxylum orinocense. The sequence goes on from JANZLX010000211.1 coordinate 3,214,311, forward strand.
GAAACACTTCTTATTGGATTCCCATTATCATTGGCAAAAAACTCAACTTGAATCCTTAAATATAAACAACAAATAATCAAGGTATTGTTACAGGAAGGAAGCCTCAAGGTCATGAGTCTCTCCTGTCAGTTAAGATGTGTAACTGAAGATGAATACAACAATACTGTCAAGATATATGTTATATATCTTATTATTTAGTTTTGGCATTATTTGGTAATTAGAATTTTAAGACAAAGTTGATTAGCTTCAAATCCTAATCAAGATGGGATAGAATATCCTAGATAATAATCGATAAGAGATTATATGAAGATAAAACTCCATCTTGTGAAAACTCCTTTGGGAAATCACGTGACCTTAGGTGAATGCAGTGAGTCCTCTTTTGTATGGTTTTGTTTATGGATTTTCTGTTTTAAGCTCTTTGGTCTATAGTTGTCGATTGGATTGGTGTACAACAATGCTAATTTTATGTTTATAATTAATCCATCTTATTGTTACGTTTTGTGTGGCTCCTGCGTAACTTGAGCTATGTTTTCCTTTGATGTGTCGTGGTTGATGTGTTTTTGGTGTTATTGTGATTTTGTTTAGTATTTGGGTAAATCATTTGATTCTGATCTATGAATAGAACTAACACTTATAGAGCCTAAATTTAGTGAAATTAAATAGACAAACATTTTTAAAATAGGCCTAGACCTACAACAATAATATCTAGATATTATGAATAATACACAGGATGTGGCTCATCTCCATCATATTGCACTTGATGATCACCATCCCATGCCAGCTCATGTCCTTTTCCTTATTCAACTATAGGCTAATAAACAGAAGTTGAAACAGAGGTATAATTCACAGCACCAAACGATAAACTGTTGAAAGTAGGATTATCTTCTTTGATGTGATTTGCATCCTTATTATGCTTGTAGAAGATTATGTCTCAACTTTAAACAACCTTCTGTTTTTTAGGGTCATAAAGCCTATAACCAAACTCTTTGTCTCTATATCCAACAAATAAACAAGGAGTAGTCTTTGAATCTAAATTCGATACCTGCTCCTTTGTTATATGTTTAAGAGCTTTGCATTTGAACACCCTTAGATATGAATATGTTAGATCCTTCTTTTTCCACATTCCCACAAATATGTCAAGCTTTAATGGAACAAATGGAGTTATGTTGATCATGTATACTGGGATTCAGATTGCCTCACCCCAAAAGGACTTTGATAGTTTTGACATTCAGAGCATAACACCAAGCCTTCTCTATAATGGTTCTACTCATTCATCGGACAACACCATTATGATGTAAGGTACTAAGTTCTATCTTCTTTTATCTTATGACATGTATCGCACAATATCCCTTAAACTCATCACATGTATACTAGCCTACATTGTCAGTTTGGAGACAATTTAACTTTCTCTCCATCTTTCTTTCCATTATGGCATAAAATTTTTGAAAGGTCTCAAAAACCTAACTTTTCATTTTCACCATGAAGACTTAAGTCTTGCGAGTAACATCAAAAACAAAAGTAACATAGTACTTATTACTACCCAAAGGACCACACATGTTGGAGTACACCAGCTTTAGCTTAGTCTTCCTTCTAATAGACTTTTTATAGAAAGACATTCAATGTTGCTTTTTAGCCACGCAATGATCACGTGAGTTAAGAGAAACATTGGTTTTCACAGGGATAAAAGATTTTCTAAGTAGCAATCTGATCCTTTTTTTCGCTAACATGTCCCAATCTCTAGTGCTACAAATATGGAGAAGTATCTCTTTAATGACATATAGTTCTCTAGAATACACTTTCAACTGTGTCTCATATAAGGTCCAACATAATCCACTATGAGCAATTGTCAAAGCTGCTTTAGAAAACTTCCACTTGCCATCTACAAACGTATATTGATATCCTTCTTGATCAAGTACATTCCATGAAAATAAATCGAGATGCAAGTTAAGAATATGTCAAACTCCTCTCAAGGTTAATGTACACTTAACTTGATTTGAATCCGAATGTCACCCATATCAACGATGCTAGCAGAACTTTAATTTTTCATTTTAAAACTTCTAAATGTCACCACTTTTGTAATTGATGAAGTATTCCCTCTTTTGATTGCAATGATATGGAGCCCTTTATTGATAAGCCATTCAAAATCTGAATGACTAATGTGGAGTTACTCACTGGTTACCAAACTTTTTTATATGATCAAGTTTGGTGTAGTAGTGACATGTCCTAGTCTCTTTGCCATCTTTAAACTTGGACTTATTCTTAGACTTGCCTTGCATTTTGAAACCTCTACTCTTGCTTATTTCTCTGTTATCTACCGTTAGAGCCTATATGTTGTCAACACCAATCTCCTTCCTCCTAATATCCTCATTAAACATGATCTCATTAATCACATCCAAAGAAAGCACACCAACTAGAGTGGAGTTGTTGATAGTCACACCCAAAGTTTCCCAATTATCCGATAAGAAACTAACGGGAAAAAGTCTTCTAGCTCATTATCAAAGATGGTCTTCATTATAATCAACTTGTTGATGATATCTTGAAAATCATTGAGATGTTTCAATATTGATTTTATAACCTCCAACTTTAGGTTTACAAGACTTTTAGTTAAGCAGGTTTTTTTTAGAGCGACTTTCCACTTATAAACACCCTTTAATTTCTTCCACAGCTCAAAAGGATTCGCTTATTGAGATAAGGGATTAAATATGTTGATATCAATATATTGTCTAATAATTCTCAAGGTTTTTCACTTCATCTTTTCCCAGTCATTATCTAACATCTTCTCCAACTTAAATGAGACATCGTCTTTTACACTTTTATCCACATTGATTGCCTAATAGAGATCCTTGCAATACAAGAGACTTCTGTCATACATCTCCATATTAAGTGGTTGGTCCAAGTCTACCTGGATGATTTAATCAAACTTTTTTTTTCGATGAAATAGAGGATATCCTAAAAGGGAGAGAGAACAGGGAAATTTCATATGAACAAATAAATCTGAAAAGTTGCATGTGTTTATCAGCGCCTAACCCTGAGATGTGGATCATCCAAGGCATATAAGCATGGCGTAATTCTTTTGTTCAAACCAACGTTTGATTTGCTAGTGCAAAATAAACTAATTTTAAAATGGGATAACATGTTCAATACGACATGAGTTTGAGTATCATAAGTTTTTCTTTATAGGAAAATCCATGAGTTTGATCAATCACTCTTTACGCTTCTATTTTGGTTCATGGTTTTTTTTAGATATATTGATATATATATATATATATATATATACACACACCAATACGACTCCCACTAATCATATAAATCTAACTTCAATAAAATTGTAGTTAAACAATGCTATTTGGACTTTAAAACTGTTATATTATCATGTGTTTCTTTTATATGCAAATTTTACCTCTACATCAAAGGATATGATTTTAAACTGCACATGGTCTCCTACACGGTCGTGTGTGGTGACTGTGTCCTTCAAAAACTCAACGTCACTTTGACACACAGTTCCAATGACTTACACGATCGACGAACATGGTCATGTCCTCCACTTATACTACCATGCCTGACTCCACGTAAATGTGTCTGTCCTCATTTGTCATCCTTCAACTTGTACACAATTATAGAAGCTCACATGTTCATCTACACAACCGTGTCCACCATTGACACAAGCGTGTGCAGCCTTAACACGAGCAACTACTCCAAAAATAGCTTCAACTCATCGATTTCTGCCTCAAATATGCTCGATCTTCATTCCTTTTGATCTATGATGACAACTAACATTTATAAAGCCATAATTTAATGGAATTAAATGAACAAACATCTCTAAAATGTGGTTGGAACCACAACAACCCAAAAGTTATTTAAAAATGAGTAAAATGATGTCGTTTTCTATTTTTAATTTTAAAAATAAAAAAACCCGATCGAGCTTGGGCTCGAATCAAATGCTTCAGGCTTAATCTATCTTTGGATCGAGCTCGACCCTACCTGACTCATTGTCATCCTTAGTAATACCTAAATTCTTTCACGTGAATAATATCTATCAGATGCAATGTATTGATTCCTAGTAAAAGATACACATATCTTAATTGGTAATCATAAAGTAAATAGATATATAAGTTTGAGGTCTACAAGAGGAAAATTGTTTAGGCCTTCGATTTCTGACTTGACATATATTGGTAAATTGATTTTTATTGTTTTAAAAACATATTTTCATTTATAAATATATCCTCATCAAATTTTTTGTCTTTTTAACGAGTTTGGTGGTAAAAATATTTTTGACGAAAATTAGTATAGAAAAAGTCTACATTTTATTGAGTTGAATCGAAAAAATAAATGGAAGGAATCCTACCACAAAAAAAACTATTGAAGGAGCTTTAATAGCCAATTCAAAGCAAAATATTTACAAACAAAACCATAATTCAAAGAAAAGGAACAAAAGAAAGTAATTAATCTTTAAAAATTACAAAAATATAATTAGAAAAATAAAAAAATCAGCACACATATACTCATTTAAAATATAGATTTAAGAATAGAAAAGGAAAGAAATGAATAAAAAGTTAATTAAATTGTAGCTCCAAACTTAACCCAAATTAGTTTATAGGGAAATAGAAAAACAAATGGTAAAAAACTATGTATATACAAAACATGATTTTTAAAAATTTTCATAATTAATATTTAAAATTTAACATACTTATAGATTGAAAAACACACGGTCCATTGCTTAGACCCCGAAAATAGTCTCATATAGCGACCAATCTGATGCACGGGTTTGAAAATATTAGAAGACGTGGTGGTTAAATATGTTTCTATTTATCTTTTAAATATCTTTTTCAATCCATAAATACGTCAAATTTTAAATATTAATTATACAAATTTTTAAAAATAATGTTTTGTATTTATATGGTTATTGTCTAGTTTATATATATATATATATATACATAAGTAAGTCATGTTACATGACATACTTATGGATTAAAAAAGATATTTAAAAGATAAATAGAAATATATTTAACGACTACGTCTTCTAATCTTTTTACGCCCGTGAGACTATTTTTTTGGGTCTAAGCAAATAACCGTGTGTTGATTAACAATTGTAGGCGGATTTCAACCTTCAAAGCGATGGCTCGGTCAAACCATAAGCTATTAGTCTTGGCATCGTTCAAAGGCTCAGAAATATAAACCCAGTCCCGCGTATAATATACGCAGAGATCATGTGGCCTCTACCCATCTATAAATATACTTCTTCCCTTTCATTACTACGACATGCAAAATCCATCTTAATCTAGTGCTTTAAAACTCATTGACGAGCCAGTGGAGAGGGCATTTAATAACAATCTTCTGTCATAGTTTACTCATAAATACTAAACCAAAGAAAAGAGATGGCTGCTTGTAACCCTAAAACCACCTTAGTTGTTTTATTCCTTTCGTCGATCTTTCTGGTTTCTTTTGAACAAGCCGAAATGAGGCCATTTGGGGACGAACAACTCATGCGGAAGCAGCAACGATTAGTGTTACAGTCTCTGCCGCAAGGTGGTCCTACACATCCAAGTCCCAACGCATGCACTCACGTCCCTGGACGTAGCCCAGGCAGCAGTTGCACCTTGAACGGAATGAATGTCGCCGGCAGTGTCGTCCGTTCACCTCCTGCTTTCCCCGGACTCGTCGA